>CAUYLG010015745.1:0-39963 GCA_963573385.1 Cacajao melanocephalus | reverse complement strand
TGTTCTTCAGTTCCATTAATTCACTTATATTCCTCTCTAAATTATCTATTCTCGTGAGCATTTTGTCAAACCTTTTTTCAAGGTTCTTAGTTTCTTTACATTGGGCTAGAACATGTTCTTTTAGCTCAGAAGTTTCTTATTACCCACGTTCTGAAGTCTAATTCTGTTAATGGATCGCACTCGTTCTCCATCAGGCCTTGTTCCCTTGTTGATGAGGAACTATGATCCCCTGTAAAGGAGAGGCATTCTGATTTTGAGTATTCTCAGCCTTTTTACGCTGGTTTCTTCCCATCATTGTAAGTTTATCCACCTGTCGTTTGTAATTGCCAACTTTCAAATTAGGTCTCTGAGTGGACGTCCAACTCGTTGATTCCCAGCGCCGAAATCTGAGCAACCCAGCGGCATTAAGATTCATGGTGCTTTTCTGATCAGGAATCTCCGGTCTGGCTTCCCTCTTGAATCCCTTTTTCAGTCAGGTAAATAGGCGACTCTGCCTTCCCGAAGCTCCAAATGTCGACCAAAAAGGGAGTCAGTCCCGTTTACTCTGCACTGAGAACCGCCGTGCCAGGGCGCCGGCAAAACTGCCACGCCGGCCACAAGAGTCGCACTGGCGACCCGTGGGGCTCCTCCGCTGGAAATCTCCTGGTCCGTAGGCAACAAAAATTCATCTGTAAGTGTGGCGTCCTCTCGTTGTGTGCGCTTTCTCTGGGAGCTACAATCCTGAGCAGCTAGTAGTCAGCCATCTTGGATCTCTCTCCACTCTTTTGGTTTTCTCTTTACTTTTTTAATGGTATTCTTTGAAGCAGAAAAGTTTTTATGTTAAAATCCAATTTATCTTTTTCCTTTGGCTACTTGTAGTTTAATATTGTGTCTAAAAAACTATTGCTAACCTAGGGTCACAAAGATTTACTCTCGTTTGTTTTCTTCTAAGATTTTTATTTTCAGTTATTAGATCTATAATCCATTGTGAGTTAATGTTTGTGTATGTAAGGAAAGGGTCCAACTTTGTCTCTTGATATGTAGATATCCAGTTGCCCCCGCTCCATTTGTTGAAAAGAGAATTCTGTCCTGGTTGAGTGATGTTGGAACCCTTGTCAAAAATCAACCATCAATGTAAGAACTTATTTCTGGACGATTATTTCTATTCCATTGATCTGTGTATCTATCTGTATGCCAAATGACAGTCTCAAGACTGTAGCTTTGTAGTATGTTTTGAAATTAGGAAGTATGACTTCTTCAGCTTTGTTCTTTTCATGATTGTTTTTGCTACTCTGGGTCTCTTACATTTTCTTTTTTGTTGTTGTTTTTTGTTTGTTTCCCTCATTCTTGCTGTCATCTTATATTTTCATATAAATTTTAGGATTAGCTTATAAATTTCTGCAAAAAATAATGAATGCAGCTTGAATTTCAATAAGGACTGCAATGAATATGTAGATAAATTTAGAGATTATTGACAATATAAGTCTGATCAGTGAACATGGATTGTCTTGCCATTTATTTAGTTTTCTTTGAGTTCTTTTAACAACATTTTGTTGTCTTTAGTGTACAAGTCTTGCTCTTCTTTTATTAAATGTGTTCTCAAGCTGTTTTTATTTTAGATTCTGTTGTAAATGGAATTGTTTATTTAATTTTAGTTTCATTGTTAGTGCTTCTTCACATATTGATCTTCTTCAAACTTGCTGAACTTTTTTGTTAGTTCTAATATTCTTTTTAGTGAATTTCTTAGGATTTTCCAGATACAAGATCATGTTATCTGCAAATTCAGATAGTTATATTTCTTCCTGTTTTATCCTCATATGTTCTTATTTATTTTTGCCTAATTACCCTGGCTAGAATTTCTAGTACAATGTTAGGTAGAAGTAGTAAGTTCAGACATCCTTGTCTTGTTTCTGATCTAAGGGGAAAAAATTTAGTTTTCACGATTAAGTATGATGTTAGCAGTGGATTTTTTGTAGATGTCCTTTATTGGATTGAGAAAATGGACTTCTATTCCTAGTTTGTTGAGTTCTGTTTTATTGTAAAAAGTTGCTGGGTTTTGTCAAATGCTTTTTCTGCATATATAGTGGTGATAAGATAGTTCTTTCTTTATTAATATCATATATTATTGATTTTTACAAGTTAAACCAACCTTTCATTTCTAGGCTCTCAATCAGTACTAGTGTATAATTCTTTTTATATATTACTGGATTCAATTTGCTAACATTTTGTTGAGAATATTTACAGGTATATTTACAAGGTATAGTGAGTGACCTGTTGTTTTCTTTCTTTACAAGGTCCTTGTCTGTTTTTGGTATCAGAATAATACTAATAATCTATACATCAGAATTAATTGGGAAGTATTCTCTCTGCTTCTATTTTTTTGAAAGATTTTGTAAAGTACTGGTATTAATTCTCATGAATGTTTGGTAGAATCCAGTGATGAAACCAGCTGGGCCTGAGTTTTTTTTAGTAGGAAGTTTTTAAATTATAAAATTATTTCAATTTTATCTTTATTAGTTATATATTTGCTCAAAGTTTTTTTTTCTCTTTGAGTCAGTTACAGTAATTTATTTCCTTTTAGGACTCTGTCCATTTCGTTTAAGTTATATAACTTGTTGATAAACACCTCCTAAATTTTAATATTAAAGTGTTTAGCTCATCTTTTGGTTACAACTAAATGCTGTTAGAAAAACAATTTTTATTCCACAAATTTTAGATAATTCTTTTGACTTCTTTCTAGGTAAGCTAAGGCTTCCATTTCTCAACTTGTGTCAGCTATGTCTTTATTTTTAACATAGTCAAGAATGAATGCATATTCATTCTACTTTGTTACCATCATTAATTTATGCATGCCTGGTTTATGGGTTAATTTTTAAAGTAGAAAGCCAATAAACAGCACATATATCCTAATTACTCACTACAAAGGCAAGTGATATCTAAGATTACATTTTCTTCTTTTTGATCAAATGTCATAATCTCTAGGGGTCTCTAAAAGAATAATGTTCTTAGCATAGAGGTTCAAAACATGTCAAATTTCAGTTTGCTTTATACATGATGATAATTTTTGTAACTTTTAGTTTTCTTTGGAATTGCAAGTTGCCTTTTATTTATCTTGGGAGAAGAAGTAAATGCCTCACTTATCATTGCCACTAACTTTTTATTCATTGTATATATTGAAAGACTCCACTTTATTCTTCTTGAAGATTCTTTTCCTGGAGCTCACTGACGTCTTCTTCTAATATAGATAAATTGTATTTCAGCCTTCTAGGAAGCTATCATCTTGGGACCTATTTTCTTTATATTGTAAATTAGTTTTACTGTCTTTATATCCCATGTCTTTTATTTTCAATTTTTTATCCTTATTTTGCTGGCATAAATTATCAGAAAATAATCATGAGAAGTAAAAATTCAGAATTTTGGGGTGTCTAAAAACGCTTTAATTTTGCTCATATAGTTGTCTGATAGTTTTTCAAGGGCTAAATGGTTTTTATCAGAACTTTGGATACATGATTCTGTTATCTTCTAGAACGCAGTTTTGTTCATGAGATATCACATGCCAGTGAAATTATATTCTTTCATTGTTTCTTTGTTGGTGACCTATTTTGATTCCCTGAAAACTTTAGAATAACCTTTCTCCCTTGTGTTCTGAAATTTCATAAGCTGTGCCTAGTTGTGTGTCCTTTCCATTCATCTGCGGAGCAGTCAGCATGTCATTTCATGTGGAAGAGTCACTAAAACTTTTGAGCTCTAAAATTTTTGCTCTATTATATTTAGTAAATGCCACCACCATTTACTAAGTTTCTCATGCCAGAAACCTGGGTGTCAATCATCCTAGACACCTCTTCCACCACCCACACCACATTTAGTTCTATTGATTCTATCTCCTAAATGTGTTTCAAATCCATCTAATTGTCTATTTTCATGATTACCACCTTCGTCTGAATCACCATAGGCTTTCACCTGGCCTATTACACTAACCTCCTAGCTCATCTCCACTCTCCTCCCTCTGCAAACCCTTGCCATTCTGCATCTAGAGTCATGTTGCTAAATCTCAAATGTGATTGTATCACTCTTCTACTTAAAACTTTCTTTTACTTTCTTATTTATTTATTTATTTTTTTTGAGATGGAGTTTTGTTCTCGTATGGGCTGGAGTGCAGTGGCACAATCTCGGCTCACTGCAAGCTCTGCCTCCCAGGTTCAAGCAATTCTCCTGCCTCAGCCTCCCGAGTAGCTGGGATTATAGGCACCCACCACCACACCCAGCTAATTTTTTGTATGTTTAGTAGATCTGAGGTTTTGCCACGGTGGGCAGGCTGGTCTTGAACTCTCCTGACCTCAGGTGATCCTCCCGCCTCAGCCTCCCAAAGTGCTGGGATTACAGGCATGAGCCACCATGCCCAACCCTATTTAAAACTTTCTTATGACTTCCCATTGTTCTGAAGGTATAGTCCAATATCATTAACATGACCTGTGTGGCCTGCATGGCATGGCTTTTCTGTCCAGCTTTTAGATCCTGTCAACACCATGAGTCTTCTTAACCTAAGACATTGGCGCAAATGATTCCTTTTATCTGAAATATTTTCAACCATCCAATGCCTACTCATCCTGCAAATTACTAGCCATTCCTGACCTCCCTGTAAGACCATTTGATTCCCAACTAGAGAGTCTTACAGCACTCTATACATTTGCTTCAGAGCATTTAATACAATTTGAATTTAATCATTCTTTTATCATTGTAACTTACGTTTTGCCTACCTGCTTGTCGCTAGCATCCTTGATGACCATGTCATCTTGTTCATCTTTTTTCCAGTGCCTAATAGCATTAACTAGCACAGAGAAGTATTGTTGAATGAACTAACAAACTAATGAATGAACAGTAGCCAAACTGTTATCAGAGCTAAGTTATTCCTGACTTTCACACTTTATAGAGTTTTTGTTCCTTCTGTCTCCTGGAGGCTTTGTTCCTTTCATACAGATAAATTTAGTTTCCTCATTTTTATTCAGTATCTTCCCTTTTGGAAGCTTTCATAAACCCTGTTTATAAGCAATTTCCTGTTGTTCTTAGCCAATTGACCTCCATCTATTCCATCATGTACTTTGCAGCTTCCTGTCATCTCAGGCACACTGACCCCTCCCTGATCTATATTCGTTGTTTGTCTCTGAATACGTTATCTCAGCCCTGCCCTTGGCCTAATCTTAATGGATATTTTCTTACCAGAAGCAATATTGCTGTTCATCAACTAGAGATTGCCTGGCACCTGTGCTGCTCTCGCTCCCCTCCTTCCTCCCTGCCTTCTTGGTGCTTTGATTTATTTTCTAATTCACCAATTTAGGACATATATTCTAGTGACATCTACATTTCCCACAACTTGAATCTAATCTGCTTGCCTGATGGGCTCTTAGTCTCAAGTCTGGAATCCACATGGCTGACCTAAACACTTTCCCCATGTCCCCTAGCCCCAGTTTATTAAGTAAACTTACTGTTTTATTGTTTATGCAGAGTCTGTGTATCACACAGTTCACTGTCTTCCTCCATTTAGACTCTTAAAAAGCTTGGAATCATTTCCCATCTTTGGGTATTTGATTTAAGTTCTTTACTCCTTCATATATGTATTCCTGTACTTCAACAAGGCAACCCTTCATAGTGGGTAGAGTTTTAAAATCCCCAGATTCAGATTCAAGATTTGTTCCCTGGTCCTTACTCCACCCCCAAAAAAATACATATACCCAAAGACACACAACGTTCTGTAGACAATTTTGAGCATTTCTTCAGCCCCTGAAGTTTATCCATTAGCCAATGAACAATTAATAACTCCCCTGTTTAGGGATCTATAATTGTTAGGCACTTCGGTGCACACAGTCTCCTCCAGGATTTTCCTTCCTCAACAATGGTGAAGGAGGAGGAGGGGAAGCAAAGGAAAGGGAAGAAAGAGGAGAGGAGGAGGAGCAGAGATGGAAGGGGAAGTGGGAAATTCCATCCCCTCTTCTTGGCCTCTTTTTAAACGCGAAAGCTACCACCATCCACCCTCACTGCTTTCCTTCTTACCGTCTCTGATGAAGCCTTTAACAGCACTTTCGCTGTACTCTCTTTTCTTATCATCTCTTTCCCTAAATGAGCCACATTTCTTTATTTGCTTGTTTATTTCTGCTTTTGCTTCATCTACTTCCCCCTTGTTCTCAGTCACCCATGATACCTGCCTCCTTGGGTTACTGTGAAGATGAAAACAAAATCTCAGATGTGAAAAGGCTTTGAAAAGCCGAGAGTATAGTAGCATTGTCCGGCGTTGCGACGTGGGTGATGGTTTGTCTGCTCTTTGCGGCAACTCAGTTTGCCCTTCCTTCACATCTTTTTCCCACACCCTCTCAAAGAACAGTCTCCTCCTTGGCCCTCCCCTTCCTGCCCTGATGCAGGTACCTCCTCTGGTCCTTCTTTCACTTGTCTGCAGCGTGATCTTGCTTGGTCTCCCTCTTTCTTTGCCCAATTACCTGGCTTTAACAAAATGAGTTCTGTGTTTCCATTTTCTGATCAGAAGGAAGCTGTGTATCCCGCCTTTGCCTTCTACTATCTCCTTTTTTCTCTTTCCATCATTCTGAGATTTCTGTAGGTCTGCCACCAGCTATGTTCAAAGAAACAGTTTTCTATTAGCATATTTGCAGCCAGATTATTGAAACTTTGCTCTGAGTCTCATTTTTATTGTTCCGGGTCCCATTCTCTTTCCTTGTTTTTGGTTGGGTTTTTTTTTGTTTTTTGTTTTGTTTTGTTTTTTGAGGCAGGATCTCACTGTGTTGCCCAGGCTGGACTACAGTGGCCCAATATTGGCTCATTGCAACCTCCACTTCCCAGGCTCAAGCAATCCCCCACCTCAGCCTCCTGAGTAGCTGGGACTATATGCATGTGCCACTGTGTCTGGCTAATTTTTTGTAGAGATGGGGTCTCACTGTGTTGCCCAGGCTGGTCTTGAACTGCTGAGCTCAAGCAACCTGTCCACCTCAGCTTCCCAAAGGGCTGGGATTATAGGCATGAGCCACCACGCCCAGCCCTCTTTTCTTTAAAAGGCAAGTAAAAGGTAAATAAGCTGAGGCAAGTACAGTCTTTAGAGAGAGGCTTCAGGATTCATGGAGTATTGTTGTTTGTGTGTGTGTGTGTGTGTGTGTGTGATGAGCAAAACTGATTTGTGCATGTGCTGGGGAGCAGAAGAGTGAATAGAGATAAAGGTTAAAGATACAAAAAGAGGGGCAGGAGCAATGGCTCATGCCTGTAATCCCAGCACTTTGGGAGGCCGAGGTGGGTGGATCATCTGGGGTTCGAGACCAGCCTGGCCAACCACATCTCTGCTAAAAATTCAGAAAGTAGCCAGGAGTGGTGGTGGGTGCCTCTAGTCCCAGCTACTGGGGAGGCTGAGGCAGGACAATCGCTTGAACCTAGGAGGAGGAGGTTGCAGTGAGCCAAGATTGTGCCACCGCACTCCAGTCTGGGTGACAAGAGGGAAACCATCTCAAAAAATAAAAGATACAAAAAGAGATGGGATTTTAAGGACAGATAAAGTGACAGGCAGGTAGGGAGGACATCTTTTCCATTCAGAGAGCGGTGTGCAGAGATGCAGACAAATGGCAGTATGTGAAAGAGTGACTACCAGAGGGCGTATGTTTTTTTCAGAAAACTAGACAGTAGCGCAAACTGCTGAGCATAAGAAGAGGGGTCCATTAGGAGACATAATGACAGAGGGAAATGGGTAACATAGCCAACTTCTGGACCACTGAAAGAGTTCCAAATAGCTTCGAAACTGAGAATCACAAGCTTGCGATGGTGCCAATTCACCAAACGTGTTAATTATCACTTTTATTAATGCTTAAACTCAGAGTTGGGTATTAAAAAGTTGAGTAGTGAGTGCGGAAGTAGAAGGGGGCAATGGAGTTGAGCGTTTTGTAGTTCGAGGGCCGCACAGCTGTGGACCTGGGCGGGAGCAGTTCTTTACTCCACGGAGCTGGGGATCTGTGCAGGAGCAGTTCTTCCTTTAGGTTGATGGCCGCACAGCTGGGGACCTGGGCAGGAGCAGTTCTTTTTGAAGTTTGAGGGTCACACAGCTGTGGACCCGGGCAGGGGCGGTTCTTACTTTATTTGAGGGCCACACAGCTGCAGACCTGGCCAGGAGCAGTTCTTTTTGTAGTTTGAGGGCCACGCAGCCACGGATCTAGGCAGGAGCGTTCTTTCGTTTCAGGGCCGTGCATCTGCAGACGTCAGCAGGGGCAGTTCTTACTTTAGTTTGAGGTCTGCACAGCTGGGGACATATGCAGGAGCGGTTCTTACTCTAGTTTCAGGGCCGGACAGCTTGGGACCTGGGCAGGAGCAGTTCTTTTTGTAGTTTGAGGGCCACGCAGCTGTGGACCTGGGCAGGAGCAGTTCTTTAGTTTGAGGGCCACACAGCTGGGGACCTGGGCAGGAGCAGTTCTTTTTGTAGTTTGAGGGCCACGCAGTTGCGGACCTGGGCAGGAGCAATTCTTACTTTAGTTTGAGAGCCATGCAGCTGTGGACCTGGGCAGATGTTGTTCTTTAATTTGAGGACTGCAGAGCTGCAGACCTGGGCAGGAGCGATTCTTTCTTTAGTTTGAGGGCCACGCAGCTGCAGACCTCGGCAGGAGGAGTTCTTACTTTAGTTTGAGGGCTGCGGATTGTGGACCCTCGGCAGGATCAGTTCTTTTGTTTTGGGCCGCACAGCTGGGGATTTGGGCAAGAGCAGATCTTACTTTAGTTTGAGGGCCACGCAGCTGCAGACGTGGGCAGGAGTGGTTCTGACTTTAGTCCACAGAGCTGGTGATCTGTGCAGGCGCAGTTCTTACTTTATTTGAGGGCCGCACAGCTGGGGACCTGGGCTGAGCAGTTCTTTTTGTACTTTGAGGTCCACGCAGCTGTGGACCCGGGCAGGAGCAGTTCTTACTTTAGTTTGAGGGCCACACAGCTGTGGGCAGGAGCAGTTCTTACCTTAATTTGAGGGCTGCACAGCCACGAATCTCTGCAAGAGTGATTCTTTCTGTAGTTTGAGGGCCGCGCAGCTGCGGATCTTGGCAGGGGCAGTTCTTTCTTTAGTTTGAGGGCCGCGGAGCTGTGGACCTCGGCAGGAGCAGTTCTTACTCTAGTTTCAGGGCCGGACAGCTTGGGACCTGGGCAGGAGCAGTTCTTTTTGTAGTTTGAGGGCCGCCCAGCTGTGGACCTGGGCAGGAGCAGTTCTTACTTTAGATTGAATCTGCACAGCTGCAGTCTTAGGCAGGAGCAGTTCTCTTTGTAGTTTGAGGGCCGCGCAGCTGAGGACCTGGGCAGGAGTGGTTCTTACTTTAGTTTTATGGCCGCGTATCTGCGGACCTGGGCAGGAGGGGTTCTTACTTTAGTTTGAGGGCCGTTTAGCTGTGGACCTGGGCAGGAATGATTCTTACTTTAGTTTGAGTCCGAGATCCCGGAGAATCCAGTTCTGCTGTTGTAGAGTGAGGGTCAGTTAGCTGGAATCCTGGGGAGGAGTCAGTGATGCTGTTATATCTGAGGTTCTTGGAGCTAAACATGGAGCCAAAGTTGAGGAAGGAGAGAGGGAGAGACAGAGAGAGAGAGAGAGAGAGAGTCACAGGAGGCACCGGAAACTGTAGATGTAGCTGTACCCCAAGCAAGCTAAACCTGGGAGTGTCTCAGTCCTCGGTATTGATGCATTGTTTCCTCCTACACAGTTGGGATTTGTTTTCTGTCTCACAAGACAGAAGGACCCTGATCAATAACCTCAGGAATTGAAAAGCTTAAAAAAAAACTAACTGATGTTGGCAATAATAATAATAGTAGAAATTTAACCAGGATTGTCCTGACTGACAAAGACAAAATCGCACATACACACAATATATATCTCTTCGATAGTTAGTAAAATAAAAATAAATAGAAAAATAGGTCCAAGTAAAGCTCTATAACATTGTTTCATGGAGAGGGGGTGAAGGATAGAGGCGAATCTGTGAGTTGGTAGTAATGAACAAACTGAGAACTTACCATTTTCCCCACGTGGTTTCAGTGCACAGTCATCTTCTGTGGGACCTGGCAGCTGGGTTGCTTCGCACAGCCTGGGGATGCAGCAGATGTCACAGAAGGACCCTGTCCCAGCTGGTCCTGCCCCTCTGCTGTGATGAGTGCGGCCTCTGATCTCCGACAACTGACTGTGTTTTGAGGGGAGGCCAGGCCTGTGAGCACAGGGGTATCCATGGTGAGGTTCCGTGGGTGGAACGTCTCGGATGTGCTTGGTGTTCCTTCCTGACGCTCCTCTGCCATCTTGCTCATTAACACATCTTGTCTATAACTGTCTTCTCAATACTGTATAGAAGAAAAGCACTTGTATAATATGGGTCAGGTGTAAGGAATATTCACACACTGGGCACACGGGACCTCCACCAAGTTTAGGGAATAGAATCTGAAGAAACCAAATTTTGGATGCTCCCTAGAGGCCCCTCCTGCATCCCAGTCCCTTCCCTTCTCCTTCAGAGGGAGTCACTTTCTGCTTTAGTCTTTATCATTCCCATACTTTTCTTCATGGTACGTTTCTTTCCCCGCATATGTGCGCATCCCTAAAGAATACTGCATGCGGTTTTTGAACACTCTGTTGTCTTTGTGAGACAGGGTCTTGCTCTGTTGCATCGGCTGCAGTTTTGAACTCTGATGTGTAGAAAGTCTCCTCTGTGGCTGCTCTTCTGTAGCACTGGCTCTGAGCATTTGCTGCGTGTCTGTTTTTGTCTGCCATTCTCTTCCTGAGACCCGTCCACACTGACCCGATTCATTTTCATTGCTGCATGATCTCCTGTGGTGTGAGGGGACCCTGGGAAATGTCTTCATTTTCCTGTTGATGAGTGTTTGGCCAGGTGGGGTCCCTAGGACCATGTTGCTATGAAGGTTCTTGGGCATTTCTTTTGTACACAAGTGCAGTTTCTTCAGGTCAGTAGCTTTCAATTTTAAAATTTCATCCCAATAAGAAATGTAATTTTCCTCATATCCCACAACACATACCCTTTCATAAGCAAGCATAGCAAAAATAATTCACCGTCATTCTTAGGAGTGGGTGAGTGTTCCTGTGGCTCTCCATTCTCCCCAGCACTCGCACTAATTGTGGGATTTTTGCCAGTCTGGTAGGTGTCACCTGATATCTCACCCTGTTAGTCTGAGACCCTCTTCATGTTTTTATCAGCCATTCCTCCACATTTTTTTCTTCTGTGAAGGGCTCGTTCAACTCTTTTGCCATGTTTCTGTTTAGCTGTTTAAATTTTTGCCTTTTTCTTTCATTATTACTATTATTATGTTTTTGAGATGGAGTCTTGCTCTGTCGCCCAGGCTGGAGTGCAGTGGCACAGTCTCAGCTCACTGCCTTCTGGGTTTAAACGATCCTCCTGCCTCAGCCTCCCAAGTACCTGGAATTACAGATGCGTACCACAATGCCCAGCTAATTTTTGTATTTTTACTAGAAACAGGGTTTCACCATGCTTGCCAGGCTGGTCTCAAACTCCTGACCTCAGGTGATGCGCCTGCCTCAGCCTCCCAAAGGGCTGGGATTACAGGCATGAGCCACCATGCCAGCCTGCCTTTTTCTTTTTCAAGAGGACTTTATAGACTATCTGTGTGGCAAAGATGAGTTTGAATCCACCAGGATGAACGTGGAGAATCTTTTCTCTGGTGGGAGAGGAGATAGTAAGGGGTAGATGGGCACAGAGAATCAGAGCCGAGAGGATGTGACTCAGGCGGGGCTTGTAGGCAGCTGTGAGGACTTGGCTCCCTCTCTGAGTCAGGTGGGATTAGCAGAGGATTTAACCAGAGGAGACATAGGATTGCCCTTATGTATTTCTGCCATGGTTGGCTCTGCTGAATGCACCTCTTGAACAAGACTTGGCCTTGGACACCCAGAGGCCTGTGATTGAGGATTCCCTCCTGGCGTGACCAGTGACACATCCACATTTGGTGCTCACACAGCGGGGCAGCCCGAGACCTGCTCTGCCCGGGCCTCTCATTGGTGGCATTTCTCGTCCCCTCCCAAGTCCACCCCATCCGGAAAACCAAATGCCTCTCTCTGCCACATGGAAACCCCATCAGCACCTCCCTGACTCACAGAGCATTCCGTCAGCATCACAGTCCCGACTTTCCCACGTGGACAAGCCCACGGGACCCCGCAATGGACCAGGACAGCCTCAGCACTAAGACATCCCCTGAAACTCACAGGAAGAGCGGACCAAGAAGACAGGAAGAGCACAGGGCACAGGGAGCAGCAGACGCCCACGATACTGTCACAGATGAAAGAAGAAATGGCCACGGCTGATACAAAACGCTACTCAACGTTTGTCACAGGCCTAAACGTAGAACGTGACGCTATAAAACCTTTAGATAAAAACACAGGAAAATTTGCATGGCCTCGGGTTTGGTGAAAAGTTCTTAGACTTGATACCAAAAGCATGATTCATAAAGGAAATTTTGACCAATTAAATTTAGTCATAAATGTAAAATTGTAGCTCTATATAGCAACGTAAGAATTTAAAGAGAATGAAAGTACAAACTATGGTCTAGAAAAAAATATTTGTGAATCACACATTTCACAACGTACTGGCACACAGAATATATGAAGAACCTTCAAAACTTAACCATAAGAAAGTGAAAACCCCAGTACAAAAGAGAGGGTGAATATTTGAATGGAGGCCTCATCAGAGAAGGCATCAGGAGGGCAGATGCCCAGGACAGACACTCAACATTACAGAGATGTTGGAGAAATGCTGATCAGCAGTCCGTCTGCAAATCCATTAGAATGTGTAAAAACAGACACTAACAGCCAACCCAGGCTCTAGTGATGACACAGAGGAACTGGGACCCTCCTGAGCTGCAGTGGGAATGGTGGGGGGAGGTCCTGCCATGCTGGAAAGTGGTCCGGGAGTTTCTTTAAGTTAATGCGTCCTTACCACATCATCCAGCAATCCCAGTCCTGGAATTCCCCCCAAGAGAAAACTTAAATGCGCGCACATCAACCTGCGCACGAGTGTTTAGGCCTTTTCCTCATTACCAATAACCGGACGAGAACAAAGTGTCCATCGGCAGGAGAAGGTGTGAACCAACGTGATGCTTCCACACAGGGGGCTCCAGCCAGCATGGAAAGATGCGCCCCGAATACAGGCCAAGGTGGGCAGATCGCTTGAGGTGAGGAGACCAGCCTGGCCAACATGGTAAAATCTTGACTCTACTAAAAATACAAAAATCAGCCAAGTGTGGTGGCAGGCACCTGTAGTCCCAGCTACTCAGAAAGCTGAGGTAGGAGAATTGCTTGAATCCGGGAGGTGGAGGTTGCGGTGAGGCGAGATCGTACCATTGCACTGCAGCCTGGGTGACAGAGAGAGACTCCATTTCAAAAAAAAAAGAAATTAAAAAAAGTTTTTTTTTTTTTAATGAGAGCGGAGAAAAAATAGCCTCCAAGTAGCAAGAAAACACTAGAAAAATGTTTCCCTGCCAATGCCGTAGGGATATGGAACTAGGGAGAGGACCGTAGGAGTTGCAGTGTCCTCAAAGAGACTAGAGGCCAGTGACGCACACTGTAAAGCTGTTAAGAGTTTCCAATGGGACGCAGTTCCAGGTGACACCACCATATGTGAAGCTAGAAGGAAAGTCAGGAAAGGGGAGAGATAAGTCACAAGCAGTAGGGGTGGAGGCATGGAAGCAACAGCCTAGAACAATCTGAAGGTGAAATCATGAGAACCTGGAGGGGCTTGCTCAAGGCCCAGCAAGCCACCTGAGAGCCTCACAGTTGCAAAGGGAAAGGCTTTGCAAGGTTACCTCCACGTGCCATGAGGCTCACATGTGACGCAGCCGTCTTTGGCGGAGTGTTCAGTCATTGAGAATCCTGTCAATTTTTCCCCTTCTCAATGTTTCCAAGATCCATTTCTTTCTTCTCTGCCTCATTGTCATGCCTCAAGCCCAGATTAATGCAGACTGATCCTAGCTAGGCTCTGCAGTGCTAAGCTTTGCCCGTGATGGTCCCTCCAGTCTGGAGTTTCCAAACTAATCTTTATTAAATACCTCTTTGCCCATATCCTTTTGTTGCTAATAAACAAAATAAACAGGCTCTTTTGTGAGCAGAAATGTCACAGAAGACATCTAAAAATCCCAACACTTTTTATCCTGGCATTTTCTCTGGAATGAATTATTTATCTAAATCTTCAGTATCTATTCTTACTACAGAAAGTCATTATCTTGCTTTGTCCTGTACATTTGAATGACGGTCTGTACATTTTTTATATTTAAAAGAAATACTGAATATTAACACTTTTTTCCAAAAATTTTCTTGTACAAATGTCAAACTACATCTTCAGTTTTAGTTCCTCCGAAACTTAATTTTTTTAGGCATGGATTTTTATTGTATCTCTTTTTAAACTTCTCTTCTTGTGTCTACTTCACCTTCCTAGAAAAATTGCTTAATGATTCCTTCATGGTATTATACATTTTTATGATCCTTTTATCTAAAGAGTATTATGTAATTTCTCCACACTTTATTGGATTGTGCTAAGAGCTGATGTTCTCTATATTTGGGTCATTTCTTTGTGTTGTTTTCCTTGAGCTTGGAGAGCAGCTGAAGCCCTTGACCTCCCTTCAGTTATATGGCTGCAACATTTGTGTGTGTGGTCATTCCCTTAATCCATTTGCGCAGCCGCAACCCTTGTATACATCCATCAGAAAATTCACACCTATACAACTAACGAGTTTCATGTCTTGCCCCTCTTCACTCTAATTCATGCAAAATGATGAGAGAACACTTTTCTACATGTTGGGAATGATAGGAGAGGAGGTTAATAGGGCATAAAGTACAGAAAGCCAGAACTACCTGAATCCTGCTACTACTGACCACACCTCTCAGTCAAGTTCCAGGGAAGACACAATATTTATTCAGAGGACAAGGCAAGCCACAAAGGAGCATACCCACAGGCTTGCTACTCTTCCACCCTTTTCTAGAATAGTGGACCAATATCTGGCCTGCAGGTAAGAACCATAAAGAATAGCATCAGCACTCCTACCCAGCCTTAGGAATTAAGAGGGAAGAGTGACGTGGTTTTGGTCTGAACAAATGCTGCCTTTTACGTGATAACAAAAAGCTGGAGGAAGAAGTAACCCCCTGTGAAGGAAAAGGGTCAGTATATGAGGCCTGGGTTATAGATTTGGGCACGCCTATGTTTGAGAGGTGATCTGAGGGTGTGCATTTCCTTGTGAACATCATTCATCATTAGGCACAATAAATAATACTGATGGCTCCATCCTCCTTTTAGGAAAAAAACTTGGATATACCTTCAACAATCGGAACTTTCACAACGTGTCTTTGGGGCAAGGACAGGAGGTAGTGGCTGAGGCTGCGCTGGACCTCGCTGCCAAGAAAGGTCACTGGGTTATTTTGCAGGTATGTTCCTCTGCCCTGGTCTGGGTCATCTTGACTCATACTTGCCTCATCCCACAATCACTGGGCATCTCTGTCCACTCTTAGTTTCTACCCACCTGCCCTTTCACACTCTTGTCCCCTTCAATTCTTCATCTTCTCTCTTTCCAGTTCTCCTCACTCGTATGTTCTCTTCCCCAGATCACCTCCAGGAACAATCCTTCTCCCCCTCACCCACTCTGCCACTCTCTAGTTTAAATAGCTCTACTTACAAAAGGAATGGATTCCCACTCTGATAGGCGTTCAGGAAGTTAGCATTTAAGTTGAAGGCCATGGCAGCTGGCTGCTTTCAGCAGCTGGTTGCTTTCTGTGAATTTCATGACACGTTCCTCTGCTGTGCCTTTCTGTTGTGCCGTGTGTCATGTGCTCTTTGTCATGGGCATGACTAGGATATGGGAGCAACCTTATCCTCTTTGTTGAGAGCTCATGTTGGTGTTTGGAAATCTGGAACCCCTACTACTAATAATTTCACCGAACAGTTAAAAGGAAAAAAAGGCTACCTCTCTTCTTTATGAGAGAAGGTTAAATTAAATAATTTAGACCTCTCTATTAACCCCCATTAAGTCCCTATTAAATGCTATTTAACCCCCATGAAATTATTTCATTTAACCAATTTTCAAATTTTCACTTCAACAATTACTACGAACTCTTTTTTTTCTCTCTCTCTGAGATAGAGTCTTGCTCTGTCACCCAGGTTGGAGTGCAATGGCGTGATCTCAGCTCACTGCAACCTCTGCCTTCTGGGTTCAAGTGATTCTCCTGCCTCAGCCTCCCAAGTAGATGGGATTATGGGGGCACACCACCACTCCCAGCTGATTTTTGTATTTTTATTAGAGACGAGCTTTCACCATATTGACCAGGCTGGTCTCAAACTCCAGACCTCAAGTGATCCACCCACCTCGGCCTCCCAAAGTACTGCGATTACAGGCATGAGCCACCACACCCGGCCCAACTACTACTAACTCTTACATAGCATTTTACAGTACACAAAACCTTTTCAAATCCAGCTATCAGAGCCTGCCCTCTTAATCCTTTTTTATGCCGCTTGTGTAGATGCTGGAGTTGTGGCAGAATACATAGCTTGCTCCTCTTTTCTCCTAGAACATTTTGGAATCTTCTATTAGAGCTCCATTGCTATGTTGACATGATTTATTTTATGATTGTATTCTCCACTAAATTTTTTAGGTAAAGAGATATACCTTCTTTACCTTTTATCACCCAGCCCACTGCCTTGAACATAGTAGACACCGAAACCAAAGCCTGGTGGGTGAAGGAATCCATGAAGAAATTAAAGAATAAATGTAAAAGCCAGTCACTCCCATTCATCCTGGCTTTCATTGCCATGAACCTTGTCTGTCTCCTGATTACTGGCAACATCACATCTTCCTGCTGGGTCTTTGTCCTTAATTATTCTGTTATTTACTTGGAGACTAGCAACTGAGAGCTATGCCCCTCCCTGGGCCTCCTTTTCCAGAAACTTCAGGAAGTTCAGGAGAAAAGATAATAACAGCTGAGTTTCCTCCTTCCTCCCTCATGGGTCAGCACAGTGCTTGAAGGTACGGCTTCCCCACCCTCTCAGGCACATTTGCCAAGAGACCTCTCTGGACGCCAGTGCTGGGAACCCAGGCACCTGTCATGGACATCATAGTCTGTTTCTGAGCACCTCTGCTGCACCCATCCTCCCCCAGCACCTGCTGGCCATGCAGGGCACCAAAATCTTGTGCTGATGTGGTTGCTCGGAGCCCTCCAACACTGAACTCAGTATTTCCTCTTTAATTCCTAGTGATTAGACATTTCCAAAGGAAAATTGTGCCAAACAATCTGGATGCCTGCCTTTTCCCCTGAATGAAGCATTTGAGTATTGAATAGACATAATCTGTCCAAAGTGTAAAGTGCTAGCAGAAACAAAATATCCTTCCTGGCTTATGAAATCTCTTGTAGGAATCATAGCGAATCATAGCTACCTGTTTCTAAGAATTTCCTGATGTACTGAACTAGACTGGACAAGAATCCTATCCAACAGTGTTTTCCAGCCTGTAAACCTGAGAGATTCTCTGAAAAAAAGAAAAAGGGGGAAACACTTAACAAATTCCTATTTCAAACATTGGAAAATACGACATACAAATTCCTTTTAAAGATATTTTCAATATCAATAGGTTAATGGTTCTGAGAATCCTTTCATATAGAAATCTTGTTCCATCCAGTATTTCCCAAATTCAATTAAACACAGACCTTCTTTTTTTTTCTTCAACTTTTATTCTACGTTCTGGGGTACATGTGCAGCATGTGCTGGTTTGTTACATAGGTAAATGTGTGCCATGGTAGTTTGCTGCACAAATCAATCTGTCACCTAGGTATTAAGCCCAGCATCCGTTAGCTGTTCTTCCTGATGCTCTCCCTATCCCCACACCCTAGCAACAGGCCCCCATGTGCTTGTTCCCCACCCCATGTGTCCATGTGTTCTCATTGTTCAGTGCCCGCTTATGAGTGAGAACATGCAGTGTTTGGTTTTCTGTTCCTGTGTTAGTTTGCTGAGGGTAACAGCTTCCAGCTCCATTCATTTCCCTGCAGAGGACATGATCTGGTTCCTCTTTATAGCTGCATAGTATTCTATGGTGTATATGTACCACATTTTCTTTATCCAGTCTATCATTGATGAGCATTTAGGTTGATTCCAAGTCTTTGCTATTGTGAATAGTGTAGCAATGAACATGCACATGTGTGAGTCTTTATTGTAGGATGATGTACTCCTTTGGGTTTATACCCAGTAATGGGATTGCTGGGTCAAATGGTATTTCTCCTTCTAGATCTTTGAGAAATTGCCACCCTGTCTTCCACAATGGTTGAACTAATTTACACTCCCACCAACAGTGTAAAAGCATTCCTTTTTCTTCGAAATCTCACAAGCATCTGTTGTTTCTTGACTTCTTAATAATCGGCATTCTAACTGGCGATGGTATCTCATTGTGGTTCTGATTTGCATTTCTCTAATGACCAGCAATGTTGAACTTCTTTTCATATGTTTTTTGACCACAATGAATATCTTCTTTTGAGAAGTGTCAGTTCATCTCTTTTACCCATTTTTTAATGAGATTATTTGTTTGTTTGTTTTTTCTTGTGAATTTGTTTAAGTTCCTTGTAGACTCTGTATACTATACCTGTGTCAGATGGATAGATTGCAAACATTTTCTCCCATTCCATAGGTTGTCTTCACTCTGACAATAGTTTATTTTCCTGGGAAGAAGCTCTTTAGTTTAATTAGATCTCATTTGTTAATTTTTGCTTTCGTTGCAATTGTTTTTGGCATTTTTGTCATAAAATCTTTGCCCATGCCTATGTCCTGGATGATATTACCTAGATTTTCTTCTAGGGTTTTTACAGTTTTGGGTTCTGCATTTAAGTCTTTATTCCATTTTGAGTTAATTTTTGTATAAAGTATAAAGAAGGAGCTGAGTTTCAATTGTTTGCATATGGTTAGCCAGTTCTCCCAGAACCATTTATTAAATAGAGAATCCTTTTGCCATTGCTTGTTTTTGTCAGGTTTGTTGAAGATCAGATGGTTATAGGTGTGCAGGAACACAGACCTTCTTTATGGATCTACATCTTTTAACATCCCATGGCACACTTTTGGGAAATGCTGCCTGACCCTGACCCAGATGAGCTAGGGATTCTCTTCTGGGAGAGCTGGCTTTTCTGCCTTTGGGTGAGAGAGCAAGGCTCACAGACTTCCTGCTCTTCCTTCCTGGCTGTAGGAGCTGATGGGTGGGTTTCCCAACCCAAGCCCATCAACCCAGTGGGGCAGCCTCAGGGATCTCTGAATCCACCCCAGGGTTCTATACCCAAGCAACAGACATTCTTTCTCCCAGACCTGCGCAGCAGCAGAACTTGGAGTTTCTAAAGAAGCAGCCAAATTACCCACATGTTGGTTGCTGGTAATGCTGACTAAAAGGAACCCTGGCTCTCAGGTAGCCGACTAAACTCTCTGCTCCAATTGATTTGATTATAAGTAAATTCTTTAATTTAACCAATTTTCATCTCAACAACTACTACTACCTTTTATGTAGCATTTTATAGTATACAAAACTCTTTCCTTTTTATTTTTATTTATTTATTTTGTAGAGTTGGGCTTTCGCTATGTTGGCCAGGCTGGTCTCGAACTCCTGACCTCAAGCAATGCACCTGCCTTGGCCTCCCAAAGTGCTGGGATTACAGGTGTGAGCCACTGCAAAAACCCTACAAAACCCTTTCAAATCCATTTCTTTGGTTATTTGCAGCCACTCTGTGAAATAAGTATGACAAACATTGTTATTTCTCTTTTTGCAGAAGGGAAGGCAGCACGCAAAGACTAAATTACTGTGGTCCAAGTGCTGGGCTCAGCTCTGATCTGTGTATTTAAGGCTTTGCATGCTTACTTTCTCAAATATTTATCAAAGAGCTTTTATCTATCCATTATAATGAAACACATTGCAATGAAGCCAGGTGACTCTCTCCTTACTAAAGTGAAAGGTGCATTCTGCAAAGCAGTAGTAAGAAACAAATGTATGTTTTGGTAGATAGACAGATAGCAATCAAATTTGAGGGGAGGAGACAGGCTCAGACAGCAGACAGAGGAGCTTGGGATTGGAGTAGAGAGCCTTGTTCAGTGTTTGAGCAGCAATGACTCAGTGTGTTTTAGGAAGATAAGTTTGGCGACAATTAGCAGAATAGTTTGGAGAGTGGAGAGAGAAGACTCGGGAAAGCGAGCTAGAAAGAGTTTAAATCAGTGCCTTTGAAATGTTAACGTGCGTATGAATTACTGGAGGATCTCGTTAAAATGTGCTGATTCAGTATGTTTGGGCGGGACCTAAGATTTTGCATTTCTAAGCAGCTCCCAGGTAGTGCCATCATTGTTGATCTAAGGGCTCCAGTTTGTACTGTCAAGGTTTCAAATAGTCTAGCTGTCAGGTAATGGGGAGTTAGACTTGGAATATGACCATGTGTTAAACACTCTTAAATCGTGGTCCCCGGACCAGCAGCATCTGCATCACCTGGAACCTTGTTAGAAATGCACATTCTTGTCTGGGCGCAGTGGCTCACTCCTGTAATCCCAGCATTTGGGAGCCCTAGGCAGGCAGATCACGAGGTCAGGAGTTTGAGACCACTCTGACCAACATGGTGAAACCCCATCTCTACTAAAAAATACAAAAATTAGCTGGGTGTGGTGGTATGTGCCTATAATCCCAGCTACTCAGTAGGCTGAGGCAGGACAATCTCTTGAACCCAGGAGGCGGAGGTTACAGTGAGCCAAGATCGTGCCACTGCACTCTAGCCTGGGTGACAGAGTGAAACTCTGTCCAAAAAAAAAAAAAAAAAAACAGAAATACACATTCTTAGGCCCCATCCTGGACCTGCTGAATCTGAAACTCTGGGCTGGGGCACAAGAATCTGTTTTAACAAGCCCTTCAGGTTATTCTCATGCACAGGCAAGTTTTAAAACATTATGCTGGAAATCCTTAGGATAGCAAGGGATAGAGTTTAATTGCAGAATACTAGGAGGTCCCCACTACTGGGCATCTCAAAACTCTTTTTTGTGATGTGATTTAAGACACATATGCCATTAAAAGTCATTGGGTTGCACAACGTGTGAGTGCATGTAACGCCATTAACTGTACACTTAAAGAGAGTTTGAGATGGTAAATTTCATGTTATGTCTTACCATAATTTTTTTGTTTTTGAGACGGAGTTTCGCTCTTGTTGCCCAGGCTGGAGTACACTGGCGCAATCTGAGCTCACTGCAACCTCCATATCCCAAGTTCAAGCAATGCTGCTGCCTCAGCCTCCCGAGTAGCTGGGATTACAGGCATGTGCCGCCACACCCAGCTAACTTTGTATTTTTAGTAGAGTTGGGGTTTCTCCATGTAGATAAGGCTGGTCTCGAACTCCCGACCTCAGGTGATCTGCCCGCCTCGGTCTCCCAAAGTGCTGGGATTACAGGCATGAGCCACCACGCCTAGCTGTCTTACCACAATTTTTAAAAATTATTTGATGCTAAGCCCAGTCCCCGCTCTGGCTGCCTTCCTGACAACTGTTTACTGCTGACAAAGCTAAGCAGATGCCTGTCTGGGGGGGGGCTTCTTCCTTCCCACTAGAACATTCACCTGGTGGCCAAGTGGCTGAGGACCCTAGAGGAGAAGCTGGAGGAGCACAGCAGGAACAGCCACCCAGAGTTCAGGGTCTTCATGAGTGCGGAGCCGGCACCCTCCCCTGAGGGCCACATCATCCCCCAGGGCATCCTGGAGAACTCCATCAAGATCACCAGTGAGCCCCCCACGGGCATGCATGCCAACCTGCACAAGGCCCTGGACAATTTCACTCAGGTACAGCCCCAGGAGGGAGGCAAAAAGAGGAGCCCACCTCGCAATCAGCTGATGCAAACTGGTGCGGGGAGAGCATGCGACTCAGAAGGGAGTAGGGTGCTGGCTGGGCCACGGAGCAACGCTGATGTGGGTAAAATGTTCCCACCGGATGGCCACTCAGGACAACCCCACTCTCCATTGCCAGATAACCTGGGGCAGTAGAGCTCAGAACATTTCTTTGGCAAGAAATGTAGGGAAGGCTTCTGCAAGTCTACTGTTACCTGATATTCCAAGATGAAGAAGGTCATGTTGCTATAAATCTAATCAATAAGATATAGGGGGTCACACACTGATGGGCTATCTTCAAGCAAGGGATGACACTCTCAATCAGATATCACCTGACATCTACATGAATATTGAGTATCAAGCGTTCAAAGAATTCAGTGTCAGGTAGTGGGGATATAGACTTGGAATGTAACTGCATGTTAGACCCTTAAAGTGTGACCCCTGGACCAGCAGCATCAGCATCACCTGGAAACTTGTTAGAAATGCAGATTCTCAGGCCCCAATCTGAAACTCTGGGCTGGGGCCCAGGAATCTGTTTTAATGAACCCTGCAGGAAAGTCTTATACACGTGTAGTCAAGTCTGAGAATACTATGCTCCAGAGGGACCCAAAATATCAAGGCGTAGTGTTCAAATGCAGGCCACTGCATTTCCATTACTGGGAATTCCAGGGCTTATGTTGTAGCGTATTTATTTAAAGCCAAATCCAAGCCCGTGGTGGCCAACTTTGTATATGAAGTTGCATTGTCAAAGTCTGCAGCTCAGGCCTCTTTCATCTTCTCAAGAAGGCACCATTGGCCAGGAGTGGTGACTCATGCCCGTAATCCCAGCACTTTGGAGGCCGAGGTGGGCGGATCACGAGGTCAGGAGTTCAAGACCAGCCTGGTGAACATAGTGAAACCCCATCTCTACTAAAAATACAAAAAAATTAGCTGAGCGTGGTGGTGGGCCCCTGTAATCCTACCTACTCGGGAGGCTGAGACAGGAGAATGGCTTGAACCTGGGAGGTGGAGGTTGCAGTGAGCTGAGATCACACTTCTGTACTCCAGCCCAGGTGACAGTGTAAGACTCTATCTCAAAAAAAAAAAGGCACCATTTCTTGTTGCCCCTCTTCCTGGGCAGGGGAGTACACGAAGGCATGAATTCTAGAAGAGTGGGTGCCATGGGGTCACCTTAAAGTCCATCTGCTGCACCACGCCTTGGTGGAATTCAAGGAGAGGGTCCCAGCAGCTGCTGGGGAGGTTTTCATCCCTGTTGTCATCTCATAATAGTTTAGTGCGTCCCTGGTTTCCCAGCAGCCCTGCTAGCTCACACATCTCAGATGGATCATGCAGGTTATTTCGGATAGGCCGTCCGACAGGATGACTGTGCCAGTTAAACCAATATAAATCCTTGAGGCCTGGCTTAAGCCTAAAGTAAGATGAAGACCATGTGGCACTCAGAGTCTCAGAAGGTTTTACTGTATGACACCCTCATAGTGTAGGAGTCTAGCAGCCCAACTCTGGTGGGGAAGTTTCCACAAAGATTTGAGACGCAAAATGCATTCAGTCCCCTCTGTACTCTTTTTCCCAACTTAACCCCAAGGTAGTGATTACACCTACTAAGTTTCCACAGCGGGCGAGAAAAGCATGGTAGGAAGGGAAGAGATTGGAGATGGTGCCGTGGGATGTGTACCCATACCCCGGTACACAACATTCTCATTGCATGCTACCCTCATCCCCAGCAGCTACATCCGTGAACCTAATTAGCACATCCATATGCACAAACTTGAACCCTAAATGAAACCCCGTTATAACCTGAATCTAAACCTCAATTCAACACTCAACTAAACTCCAGCCCCTCCACACGTTCCCCTAGGCTGTAGTCTCACTGTAACTCAAACCAGAATATATGGTAACGTTTTCCGACACCAACCCTGATCGTAACCCCACCCTAGCTAGCCCCGTATAAGAGAAGCTGTGTGTGAACATTAAAAGCAATGCTCTTATTTCAGGACACTCTGGAGATATGTTCTCGGGAGACGGAGTTTAAGAGCATCCTCTTTGCTCTTTGTTACTTTCACGCGGTGGTGGCAGAAAGACGAAAATTTGGGCCTCAGGGATGGAATCGCTCCTACCCCTTTAACACTGGAGACCTCACTGTCTCTGTGAACGTCCTCTACAACTTCCTGGAGGCCAACACAAAGGTAAAGGCCATGGACATTTGGGGACCAGCCAGGTTTGGGGAAGGTTAAAATTATTTGACTTTGAGGGGTGAATCAGAGGGGTCTAGGATAGGGCCTGAGAGTGTGCATTTCTAACAAGCTCCCCAGTGATGCAGATGCTGCTGGTCCGGGGACCACAATTTAAGAGTGTAACACACGGTCATGTTCCAGGTCTAACTCACAACACAGACAGACTCTGTCTCAAAAAAAAAAAAAAAGAAATGCAGAATCTTAGGTCCCATCCAAACTTACTAAATCAGTGCATTTTAACGACGTCCTCTGGTAATTTGTATGCACGTTAAGAAGGGCCACCTCTCACAAGGATGATGCAGTGCCATCACACAGAAGGGGCATGTGCACTCTGGAAGGGCTGCACCCCACACAGTTGGGATGAGGCCGTGCCAGCCCCAGGACTAGCCCAAAGGATGAGAGTAGTACAAAGGTGAGGTCAGAACCATGGATGCTCAGAAAGTCTAACTAGAGACTCACACCCCGTGAGAGTCAGTCCCATGAGAGTTTGTCCCAGCTCCTGGGGCCCACCGGACCACACCTGTGTCCTCACCGCATGGCAGGTAGCCTGTGGATCGGCAGGAAGAGACTTCACACTCGCCTGATATAAGTTCCCAAACTTACGCTAACAGTCAGCTAACAATCAGCGCTCTTCCAAGTAAGGGAATATTCACCTCATCAAGGTTATTCTAGTTCAGGAACCAAACACAGCGTCGGCAGGGCCACGACCTCTTCCTCGTGGGGACAGTGAACCAGACCCAGATGCCCTGAGAAATCCTTTTGCCTCCAGCCACTGGGCCTGGCGAGCCCACTCCTCTCAACAGTATTCCTTCATTACTGGCTTTCCTCCAGTGACCTCCCTCCCTAAATGTCACACCGAGGAACTCGTGGGCTTTGTTTATTCACTTTGAACATTCAAAGGGGACCATGAATTAATCTTGTCATGAAAGGCAGAAAATTAGAAAAGTAGTCTGGTCCTCACGTTTCTCCATTTGACATTCACCTGTTTAAAGGGCTTGTAGGTAGAGCCTGGCTTCACTGTCACAGTGAATGATCACGAAAGAGGGAAGGCATATATATGTGGCACGTGGGGTTGGCATCTTTCCCCTCTTCACTCTTTGACGTAATTCTTCAAGGTTTTAATGAACTCCCCAAACATCACTAACCCTGCTGGGCACTGGGGGTGTGAAGATAAATAAGACATTGCTCCCAATCTCAAGAAACCTCCCCTCTTATGGCTTTATGTGCTGCCCAGATGGTAAGCCAGCCCTAATGCCTGTGTGGAGGTCTTTCCTTTTTTTTTTTTTTTTGAGATGGAATCTGGCTCTGTCGCCAGGCTAGAGTGCAGTGGCACAATCTTGGCTCACTGCAACCTCCACCTCCCAGATTCAACAGATTGTCCTCCCGAGTAACTGGAATTACAGGCGCGCTCCACCACACCCAGCTAATTTTTTTGTATTTTTAGTAGAGACGGGGTTCACCCTGTTGGCCAGGATGGTCTCAATCTCTTGACCTCGTGGTCCACCCGCCTCGGCCTCCCAAAGTGCTGGGATTACAGGCGTGAGCCACCGTGCCAGGCCATGTCTTTCTTCCTTCCTCTCTTTCTTTCCCCCACCTCACTCAGGTCCCCTATGATGATTTGCGCTACCTATTTGGAGAGATCATGTATGGAGGCCATATCACAGACGACTGGGACAGAAGACTCTGCAGAACCTACCTGGGGGAATTCATTCGACCAGAAGTGTTAGAAGGAGAACTGTCTTTGGCCCCGGGGTTCCCACTCCCAGGCAACATGGACTACAATGGTTATCATCAGGTGAGGCTCTGCTCTGTGCTTCTGATGGTGTCAGGGTGCTCACAGGGACCTGGGTGTTCCTCCCACACTGAACTGCACCACCAGGAAAGCTTCTGCTGGGACATCACCTTGGGCTGCAGGCAGGGGCCAGGCAGAAGGGCTTAAAGAACTGACATTTGTATTTTTAGTAGAGATGGGGTTACACCATGTTGGCCAGGATGGTCTTAATCTCCTGACCTCGAGATCCGCCCACCTCGGCCTCCCAGAGTGCTGGGATTACAGGCGTGTGCCACCATGCCCAGACACATCTTTCTTCTTTCCTCTCTTCCCCCATCACTCATGTCAAATCCGGTCCTCTGCCCCAAGCTTGCCCTGTTTAAGTTGAGAGATACAGGATTTCTAGCCTCACATTAATAATGAAATGGAGCCTTTGGAGATTTTTCTATTCTTGATGTTTGGTTCAGCATTCTATTTGTTGCTATTTTCTACAAATAACATCTGGGACAGTTATTTGGTTGTTTTCACTCGGAGGTTGACAACGCCATTTTTCATGGAGCAAAATTTCAGGTAAGACCTTAGCCAGCTTTTGGTAAAGCTTCTGTCGGTGATTATAAATATCCCTGGAGGAGCGTGATCTTGTGGCAAGGTCACTCAGGTCACTCACCCCTCCTACTCCCTGTTTGTGGTATGAGCACAGGCACATACCACATACATACGTATGCCACGATCTTCAGCATTCTCATGAAGGTTTTCTTTTCTTTTCTTTTCTTCTCTTTTCTTTTCTTTTCTTTTCTTCTCTTTTCTTTTCTTTTCTTTTCTTCTCTTTTTGAGATGGAGTCTTGCTCTGTCACCCAGGCTGGAGTGCAGTGGCACGATCTAGGCTCACTGCAACCTCCACCTCCCAGGTTCAAGCAGTTCTCATGCCTCAGCCTCCCAAGTAGCTGGGATTACAGGTGCCCACCACCATGCCTAGCTAATTTTTTTTTTTTAAGTACAGGCAGGGTTTCATCATCTTGGTCAGGCTGGTTTTAAATTCCTGACCTCAGATGATTCACCTGCCTTGGCCTCCCAAAGTGCTGGGATTACAAGCATGAGCCATCACACCTGGCCTCATGGAGGTGTTCTTACTATTACCTTGGTCTTTTATATTACTATTACCACAGCTACTTTTAAAGTATTCATCTTTGACATTTTCACCTACCATGGAAAACATTTCAAAAGATATTTTTAACAGTTTTTGTTGCTAGGCTTTTGAACATGCCTAGAAAAACTCTCGAATACAAAATATTGGGAAATATTGGTCATAGGAATATTAACTGCAAGCTTTAAAACATTTTGTTTAATTCATAAAACTTAAGATAAGGGCAAATCGTAAAAGTCATTTGATCCAGAAAAACTGGACCTGTGCAACGAGATTTAAAACGATAAAACTCTTTAAGGACAATAAGAGGAAATGTTTTTAACTACTTCACCAAAGGCTAGAAAGGTTTACCCAGGAAAATTATGTAAGAGCGTCCCCTAGTGTCCATGGGATAATTTGACAGGAGGCTAGAACGAGTGACGGGCAGAGGATCCTTAAGAAGTCTAGTTCTCTTATTCAGCAATAACTTGATTTGCACACTTCTAAATGACTGAGGTACACTGTCTTTCTTTATACTTCTCTTTAATTTGTCAGTTAATAGATGATTCTAGGGCATCTACATAGAGTCCAGGCCTGCACAGAATGCCGGAGGAAATACAAAATTGAACATACAAATCGGCCTTTGAGGAATGAGCAATCTGTGAGACTAGGTGTTAATAACACCAAGGAATTATCAAAATCGTGTCAGGAGCAGAACTTGAGGGATGTTTTCCCACCATCGTAAATAGAGTTGTGAAGACTCACTCAAAGCATTCAGAGCCAGGCACGGTGGCTCCCGCCTGTAATCCCAGAACTTTGGGAGGTCAAGGCGGGAGGCTGCTGTGGGTGATGGGAGGTACGTGTTGGTTTCTTTTTAAGTGAGCTTGCCCTTGATTTTCAGTACGTCGATGCTGCGCTGCCTCCAGAATCCCCCTACCTCTATGGCCTCCACCCGAACGCAGAGATTGGCTTCCTAACCCAGACCTCAGAAAAGCTCTTCCGCACTGTGCTGGAGCTGCTGCCTTGGGACAACCAGGCCGGAGATGGAGCGGGGGCCACAAGGGAAGACAAGGTGTGTGGTGGGGACTGCCTGCGATCATTCTGGGGAGCCCGAGGATCATAAACGCACACTTTTCTCCTGCCAGCCATGTTGGCAGTACACAGCATAGACAACACACAAGGCACCGTCTGCAGCCTGGAGATGCTTGCCTGTCACTGCCCAGAGACCCTCCCCTCCCTTGTCATCACCATGCTGGCCGTCAGTTAAATCCTAGGAAGTCCCTGCCATTGGGTTTGGCACTTTGCTTTGCCAGTCCACCCAAAGTCCCATTTTATTCAGCTTCTCTGCCGAAGTGAAGAAAGGGCAGGGCTGACAGCGGTGGCTTGGGAACCTTGAACATGACTTCTTGATTCCTTGGAGAACCAAGCAAGAATGGGCAAGGAGCTGCTCCTGAGCACCCCCACCTCAGTTCACCAACCAGATGCCCGTGGGGAGGAACACATTCCTTCAAAATGAAAATGGCAGCTGGGCGCGGTGGCTCACGCCCGTAATCCCAGCACTTTGGGAGGCCAAGCTGGGTGGATCACCTGAAGTCAGGAGTTCGAGACCATCCTGGCCAACATGGTGAAACTCCGTCTCTACTAAAAATACAAAAATTAGCTGGGCATGGTGGTGCATGCCTATAACTCCAGCTACTCGGGAGGCTGAGGCAGGAGAATCCCTTGAACCAGGGAGTTGGAGGTTGCAGTGAGCCGAGAACATGGCAAGGCACTCCAGCCTGGGCGACAAGAGTGAGACTCTGTCTCAAAAAAAAAAAAAGGAAAAGAAAAGAAAAGAAAAGAAAATCCCTTCTCTTTGTATAAATGGCTTCTAGTCAGAGAGTCTCTTAACACACAGTTAACTACTACTAAGCTCAGAACTTCCTGAAATTTTAGGAAAGCAGAAGGGAATTACGGAGGAGAAAGGCGGACTAGGGTGAGGTGTAGGTTTCAGGACAATCCAAGGCAACAGGGGCCTCTGATCCTGGTGTGGGAGTAGCTGAGGATACAGAAAGAATGCACCACCCAAGGAAAACTTCTCCATGAAATTTTTCCTGAGACAAGCTAACCAGCTTCCTAGAGATGTACTTGTACCAGCTCACATGCACCCCATAGTACTGCCTGGATTGTTTTTTAATTTTTAAATGTTTCTAAGAGTCAGACTTCGCTCCGTCACCCAGGCTGGAGTGCAGTGGCATAATCACAGCTCACTGCTGCCTCCAACTCCCAACCTTAAGCAGTCCTTCCACCTCAGCCTCTTGAGTAGCTGGGACTGCAAGGCGTGTACCACCACACCCTGCTAATTTTTTAACTTTTTGTAGAGACAGAGTCTCACTATGTTGCCCAGGCTGGTCTTGAACTCCTGGGGTCAAGCAATCCTCTCACCTTGACCTCCCAAAGTGCTGGGATTATAGGTGTGAGCCACCGCACCGGGTCCTACTTCAGTTCTTTAACTTAGAGATACCGTTAGGTTTACAAGTGAACATCCTCGGGAAGATTCTCGAACTTTTAGGCTCTAGAGACTTGTTTTAGGAAAGCAAAGTGATTGATACTAGAAGGGTTGGACTTCTATATAAAGGTATGAACTCATGTCATCAAAATAGTATTTCCCAAATTTTGATATGCCTAAGAATGTGCCAGAGAGATTGGAATTCTGATTCTGAGGCCTGGGGTTAAGTTGCATTGGCAATCTAGCTATTTTGATGAGGTGAGCATGCTTTGAGAAAGCTGCTCTATATCACTCTAGTCAGACTATTCCACTGTTTGATGTATAATTTTAAAATAAAGGGAAGAACTCACCCAGAATGAATAATGTTCCTAGATCTAAAACTGAAAAAGGCTAAGACTGTATAAGTAATGGACTTAGAATTCTTCGGTCGAGGTGCAAAGAAGGTTCTAACACTTACCATTGCCTTATCCCCTCCCCCCGCTAACCCAAGAAAGGGTGTGTGTTTGTGTGTGTGTGTGTGTGTGTGTGTCTGTGTGTCTGTGTGTCTGTGTGTGTGTATTTCAGAAACGATATGAACTGTGATTACTTGCCATGCATAGTGCTGCGTGGGACAAATGTGCAAGTTACTGGGTGCACATCTGACTGTGCCATATCCCAGCATTTGGCCATAGTGGTGTTTCTCACATAGCTCACATGTTCCTATGAGCTATGTTCCTTCTCATCCACAGAGCAGCTCAGCTCAAGATGAGGGGCAAAGAGTCAAAGCCCAGAGAGTATTTTCTTGTTAAGTAGTAAATGACTGACAGGTTGCACACTCCACATACACTCATGAACTCTTGACTCAAATCTGCTCCCATATCTAGATGAAGGGAAGTTGGGGATTTTAGTATATAGCTAAAAAGAAAGAGAAGAAAGGTTGGCATGATAGATGCATGGATGGATGGATGAGTGGATGGATGGATGGATGGATGGATGGAGAGGGTGAATGAGTGGATAGATGGGTGATGGATAGATGATGAATGGATGGATGGGTGATGGGTAGATGGGTGATGATGCATATATAATTGATGGATAGGTAATGGGTAGATGGATGATAGATAATTGATGGATGAATGGGATGTTTGGATGGGATGGATAGGATGGATGGATGGATGGAGAGGATGGGTGGATGGGATGGATGGATGGATGGATGGGTGGGTGTATGAGTGAGTGATAGATAATGGATGGATGGATGGATGGATGAGTGATGGGTAAATGGGTGATGATGGATAGATAATTGATGGATGGATGAATGGATGGATGGGTAATGGGTAGATGGGTGATGGACGGATAGTCGATAGATGGATGGATAGATGATAGAGGAATAGAGTTATGTATACTGAAGGGCATCTGCAGGAATATATACCAAAAAAACTAATAGTTGAATAGTGTTTCTCTCCCATTAAGGAAAGAGTTAAGACTGTGGGAGGACTTTGCTTCTAATATCATGTGTATCAGAAATGTTTAGATTTTTCTGATAAGCATTTATTACTCTTCCAAAAAGGAAGAAAGTAGAAGTGTTTGTGGAAATAAAGTGTAACCCATCCTTTGGAACCCACTCCTCCCATCTGAAGGAGACTCTGAGGTCCCTGAGAAAAAGAGGGCCCTGCATACATCTGCAGACCTGGGCCCTTCCCTGTCAGCCCTCTCCCTCCTCAGGCCCCTACACTCTTGACAGTCTGATCAGAGATGAAACAGAACTCTGTGTCCCCACATCCTATGTATTTTGGAACAATACCTCCACACTATCTTTTCATCTCTTTATGAATAATGTCTAAATGGAAGCTTGCTGATATAGAGCTGCTTTTTCAAACTCTGTTCCAGAGAAAAACTATACATAATTTTAGCTATTTGTCTTCTACCCCAGCAGTAGCTCTCAGGTACCATTAAAATCCGATTCCAGTTTTTGCTATGACAGCACCAAAGACCCATTCATGACAGAGTGATGGGTCTTTCTTTTCTTTTTTTTCTAACATCAGTTCTTTTCCTGAAAAAGGCATGGTATGTTAACAATACAAGGCAAGGTGAATATTTATTATCCTTTACACTTACATAGTTCCCTATAGCTTTTGGTGACTGCCACACTCATCAGCTCATTTGATTTAATCTTTGCATCAACTCTGGGAGTTGGGAAAGGGGACAAGTAGAGAAAAAGACACTCTTGGAAGTGTTTACAGTTGGAGAAAATTGAGGCCTAAGCAACCTGCTTACATTCACATGGGTAATGCATGGCAGAACTGTATTAACGTGGTCAGGGCTCCTTGGTTGCAAGCAATAGACACCAATATAGCTTAACTAGGCAAGAAATAGCTCACTGTATCAAGGGAATCAACCTAAGGACAGATAAAAATCACGATGGCTCTAGAGTCCCAAATAGAAAGAAGGGTCGGCAGTCATTTCCAGGCACCTCCATCCTCCCAGTGGTTCCTTGGATTCCAGGTTTGAGATTCAAATCATGCTCCTGGGAAGCAGAATCTGATTGGCTTAACTTGGTTCAGGGGAAACGGGGCCCAGGGACTGTCCCCTAAAACAATGGGGAAGAGGTAGTTTCACACAGGAGACAGGGAATTGTTCCTAGAAGGGAAGAGAGATAATGAACAGACAAAAAGAACAGATACCCACTACAGGCACCTAGAGCTCAGCTCTCAGGACTCCAGAAAGGCTGGTGCTCGCTGGCACCCTCCCTCCCTCCTCCTCTCCCTCTGTCCCATCTGCAGATCGTGTGGTCTGTTGTGTCCACGCCTGCTTCATTTTTCTTTCTTTGCTGATGGAGCTCCTGGGCTCACTCAGTTATTCCAGAATGGCAGACTCAGCCTCCAAGTGCTTGCCCCAAATTAACTCAGAATCTCTGAGCCTCAATTCCAATTTTCCAGGAGAGAGACCCCAGTTGTTCTAGTTCCCCTGATCTAATTAGCTGACAGTTTGTGTGGGAAAAGGAATCGTGGAGTACAACAGCAGGTTTACATGATGGATGAGGGTGTTTCTTCCAGAACTCAAGAAGAGAAACTGCAGTGTTGCCTCATAGAAGTTCAGAACTGAGTGGATGAATAGATAGATAGATAGATAGATAGATAGATAGATAGATAGATAGATAGATCATTGATAGATTAGATGATAGGTGATTGATAGATTGATAGATTAGATGGATGATTGATGGATTAGATAGATGGATAGATGGTTGATAGATTAGATAGATAATAGACAGATATTATATATAACTGTATATAGATATACTGTATCTGGATATAGATAGATAGATTTGTCATTGCTGCTCATCACTTCAGCTTCACATGGCCCACAGGGACCACCTTTGACCCAAGTCTCTCTTACAGCTTTCTAATTTGATTCCCATAGCCAACTGGGTCAGCCTCTAAGTTTTTCATCTCCCAATTCTTAGAGAGGTATCTGTGTTAATCTTATCACACTAGTCACACAAGTCCCAGGAACTTGGCCAGCCTATGAAGAGGTCCTACTGTGGCCACTCAGTCCTCAGCCCTGACCCAGCTGACCTAGACAAGCAGACGAGAGTCTGGCCAGGTCAGTAGGTGGAGGGGCAGCAGATGATGGATGACTGGCATCTCTAGTCCCACACTGCCAGAAAACGGATTCCTTCTGGAGAATAGAGCCCTTTCTGAATGCTGCATTTCCTTCTGTGGGGCAGGTCAAGGCACTCCTGGAAGAAATATTAGAGCGGGTGACAGATGAGTTTAACATCCCTGAACTGATGGCCAAAGTGGAGGAGCGCACCCCCTACATTGTAGTTGCCTTCCAGGAGTGTGGCCGGATGAACATCCTCACCAGAGAGATTCAGCGCTCACTGAGGGAGCTGGAGCTCGGCTTAAAGGTGAGTGCAGTCTTGTAAGGCATGGAGGCGACATTGCCAGAGGACATAGCTGGACCCCTGTGGGGAAGGAGAAGCACTGGGGGACCTGGAAGCTGGGGATCAGTTGTCCTGCAGCATTCTAGATGCCCAAAAGGTATTACACCCCAGAAACCAAAGTCTGGCCATGAGGTTGTCTGCAAGAATCAAGATATTATACAATCTTTGACATTTCTCTTCAACAAGGAAAGAGTCTACTATTTCTACTACCACTTACTTAGACAAGTTTACTTTCCTCACCATGAGACGATGTCAAGTACCTAGCACAGAGCCTGTTATTACTGTTCACCTGGATGACAGGTAAATGGGAGCCCTTGCTGCCTTTCAGGAGCTGAGGAAGGTGACTGCTGTCAGTTTACATTGGCTTGTTTATTTAAAGAATTGTAAATGAACACTCAGCCCTGGAAGTCCAGGTGTGGAACATACTGCTGCCTTCATGTCTGGCTTTTGGGGTTAAACCACCAGGGTCACATGCAGATAGGAAAAACATGTATGAGTTTTTTCACATGGAGTCACATAGACGATGAAACAGACTGCAAAATCTAGGTTAGGGTTTCTTTGCTTAATCTCTTAATTTTCTTTCTCCTTCCTCCACCCCACCTCAACATGGGCAGAAGGAAATAAGAAGGAAAGAGAGTACTGGGCTTGGTGGCTCACACCTGTAATCCCAGCACTTTGGGAGGCCAAGGAGGGTGGATCACCTGAGGTCAAGAGTTCAAGACCAGCCTGGCCAACATGGTGAAACCCCATCTCTACTAAAAATACAAAAATTAGCCAGGAGTGGTGGGGCATGTCTGTAATCCCAGCTACAAAGGAGGCTAAGGCAGGAGAATCTCTTGAACCCGGGAGGCGGAGGTTGCAGTGAGCTGAGGTGGCACCATTGTACTTCAGCCTGGGCAACAAGAGTAATGCTCCATCTCGAAAAAATAAAAATATAAATAAATAAGAAGGAAAGGGAGACAGAAAGGGAATGTTGAAGATGGACAATGTTTGCTAATGTTTCCAAATTCTGTACCAGCTTGTAATCAAATGAAGTACAGATTTCCACAGAGCAATGTCACATGTGAATAAGAACATTGCCTGTCATGCAATGCAGTTCCATTACTGAGGTACACAGGTGTATATTAGTAACGATCTTGAGTAGGTTTGCTGCAATTTTAAAGGGTTGTGGAACTTACATAATGTGGTGCATCCTCTTTACCCATTCAACTTCCAATTCATTCGCTCATTTTTCTTCCAAGAGCCTTTGCTTCAGTGTGTGCCATGAATCTCAGAGCTTGCCTGGGCAAAGATGAAGGGTGGGGGAGGGAGGTTCTCTTTTCTTTCAGTCTGATTCAAGCAATGTTGAGGGATGAGCTCCTTGGGCAAGTCTTTGCACTGCCTGCTGGAGGGCGCAAAGGAGATTGGAAAGGGAGCCTTCCCTTGCAGAAGGACAGTCTTGTGGGGAAAGAAACACACACACTGATATAACGCAGGGTGGAATTAATGAAGTGCCACATACAGAGATGCGGAAGAAGAAAGAAGAAACACGTGCTGTATGTGGGATAAGGAAAGCCCCGGGAAGAGGTGGTATTGAGGGGCTTCTGGAAGAAGGGTAGGATTGTGACAGGTGATCACAAAAGGCAGGAGCTCCCAGAGGCACAGATCATAGCAGCCCAAGGTCTGTTCTTGGAGTTAACATGGTTTGGTTGCAGCCACAGGTCCACTCAGGTGAGCAACAGTAAGAGGGCGAACTTCCAAAAGGTGATGAAACAATGACCGCAAAGCAGCCGGGACCTTTGTCTGCTGGTCCCACTGTGAAATGGAAGACAGACAGAGCAATCTCCATTCCAACTTGCTGTCCTGAATCCCAGATTCTGCTTAGGACTGTCCCTCAAGCTGGCCTGGTCCTCAGACTCCCAGGAAGTTTTATCACATGTTCCCATCTCCATGATCCAGTCGTGCCCACCTCTGGGGGTGGGGCCTGGAAATCCATAATGTTTCATCACCAGCTGGGAAATGCTTAGGATGACTCAAGTCTGGGAAGCACAGCATGAAGGCAAGAGGCGGAAGAAAAAGTTGGACAGTGGTATTTGTGGCAAAATGAAGGTGCAAAGGGGATGGCAGCAGAGTTCAGAAAAGAGAGGGTTTTGTTTGTTTGTTTTGAGACGGAGTCTCACTGTCGCCCAGGCTGGAGTGCAGTGGTGCGATCTCGGCTCACTGCAACCTCCACCTCCCAGGTTCAAGTGATTCTCCTGCCTCAGCCTCCCAAGTAGCTGGGACTACACAGGCGTGCGCCACCATGCCCGGCTAATTTTTTAGTAGAAACGGGGTTTCGTTATATTGGACAGGTTGGTTTTGAACTCCTGACCTCATGATCAGCCCATCTCAGCCTCCCATAGTGCTGGGATTACAAGCGTGAGCCACCATGCTCAGCTGAGAAGAGAGTTTTAAGTCTGGGGAGGGATAAAGCTGAGCTGGCCAGAAATAAGAACAGCAGGGAAAACAGCCGCAGCGGGTGACTGGGCAGGAGGGGTTCGCAGGGTGGTCTGGCCTGTGAGTGACAAGTGGAGGGCCCCATTGGGGCAAGTCCTTCAGATGGAACAGCAAGGAACGTCAGCTCCGAGCTCCTCCCAGACACTGGTGGAAGGCATGCTTGGCTTTGCTGACCAGCTTACCTGGCGGGAGCCAAGGGAAGAAGAGATTCTGCTTGAGGTTTTCCTTCTTTACTTTCTGTGTTTAACAATCACTTTATGCTGGGCGCAGTGGCTCACACCTGTAATCTCAACACTTTGGGAGGCCAAGGCACATGGATCACTTGAGGTCAGGAGTTGGAGACCAGCCTGGCCAACATGGTGAAACCCTGTCTGTACTAAAAATACAAAAATAAGCCAGGCATCAGGGCGGGCGCCTGTAATCCGAGCTACTAGGGAGGCTGAGGCAGGAGAATCACTTTAACCTGGGAGGCAGAGGTTGCAGTGAGCCGATATCGCACCACTGCACTCCAGCCTGGGTGACAGAGAAAGACTCCGTCTCAAAAAAAACAAAAATCACTTTAAAGTTCCAGGACTGTTGGAGCTTAATGATGGAAATACACAGATGTAGAGAGTGGAATAATAAACATTGGAGGCGTCAGAAGGTGAGAAGAAAGGAGGAGAACAAGGAATGAAAAATTGCTTATTGGGTACAGTGTTTACTATTCAGGTGAGGGGTGCACTAAAAGCCCGAATTGCACTACTACGCAATATATGCATGTAAGAAATCTGCACTTGTACCTGCTAAATACATGACAATATTTTAAAATTGAAAAAGGAAAAATATGCTGGCAACCAGAAAAATTAAAAAGTTCCAGGACTGTTTCAAGTTGAGCATAAGGAGACATAACTCATGTTATCCAACGCTTTCATTGGCAAACCCAGATGCTGTGCCTGGACTGGGCACCAAAGTTAGAAAATGTCTAATTTTTGAAGTCATTAAGTCAACACTGTTAGCATTCATGATAAAGATACTCTTATTCACCAGACTCCATGTTTGGCTGGATGGAAGGCCATAATGTCTACCTAAAAAGTATTAGCTAACTGCAAGGCACAGCACTGTAAATCCCTGAGGACTATGGGAGCTCAAGGCACACAAAAGTGGTAAAGGAAGGCATCATCTGGGGAATGCCAGCTGGCCACAAATATATTCCCACAGAGAGGAATTATTTTGGGAATTCACCACAGTCAGACATCTGTCTCTTGGCCTCACAAGATGAGGAACCAGGTCCTGTGAGTATCCCAGGGCTGACTGGAAGGGGTACTGACTCCCACTAACCAAACTCACAAAAGCCTGATGTACCAAATGCCAATGGCCAACTTATTCTGTTACAATAACAACTAGGCATAATTTTCAAAAGGCCATATACTAATGGCAGATTGCCCAGAAATTATCTGCCTATGTAGGAAAACTACAGAAGACACATTCTTTAACTTTTAATGCCCAATATAGTAGCCATCAGTGACGGGTGACTACTGAGCCTTGAAATGTGGTAATCCAAATTGAGATGTGCTGTAAGTGTAAATTAGACACCAGATTTCAAAGCCATAAGACCAAAAACTATAAAATAGTGTTGTAATTTTATATTTATTATATATTAAAATTATATTTCGTATTTTAGATATATTGAATTAAATAAAAGTTAAATTCACCTAGTTGGGTTTTTTAGCTTTTAAAATGTGAATTCCAGGAAATTTTTAATTACCCATGTGGCTCTCATCTGTGCTTTGTATTCTATTTCATTTAGGCAGTGCATGTCTTAGATAGAGCCATGGCCAGCCCAGAATCTGGGAGGGAATGGGAACTAATTTTTGTGGGGTTTTTTGTTTGTTTTTGTTTTTTGCTTTTTGTTTTTTTTTGGAGATGAAGTCTCACTGTCGCCCAGGCTGGAGTGCAGTGGCGCAATCTCAGCTCACTGCACCTCCACCTCTTGAGTTTAAGAAATTCTCCTGCCTTTGCCTCCCAAGTAGCTGAGACAACAGGCGCCCGTCACCACGCCTGGCTAATTTTTTTTAAATTGTACTTTAGGTTCTGGGGTACGTGTGCAGATCATGCAGGATTGTTACATAGGTACACACATGGCAGTATGGTTTGCTGCCTCCATCCCCTCATCACCTACATCTGGCATTTCTCCCCATGTTAAACCTCCCCAACCTCCCCACCCACTCGCTGTCTCTCCCTTGCCCCCCCAACAGACCCCACTGTGTGATGCTCCCCTACCTGTGTCCATGTGTTCTCATGGTTCAACACCCGCCTATGAGTGAGAACATGTGGTGTTTGATTTTCTGTTCTTCTGTCAGTTTGCTGAGAACTATGATTTCCAGATTCATTCATGTCCCTACAAAGGACACAAACTCATCATTTTTTATGGCTGCATAGTATTCCATGGTGTATATGTGCCACATTTTCCTCGTCCAGTCTATGGTCGATGGGCATTTGGGTTGATTCCAGGTCTTTGCTGTTGTAAACAGTGCCGCTATGAACATAAGTGTGCATGTGTCTTTATAATAGAATGATTTATAATCCTTTGGGTTTATACCCAGTAATGGGATTGCTGGGTCAAATGGAATTTCTGTTTCTAGGTCCTTGAGGAAGCACCACACTGTCTTCCACAATGATTGACCTAATTGACACTCCCACCAACACTATGAAAGTGTTCCTATCTCTCCACATCTTCTCTAGCATCTGCTGTCTCCATATTTTTTTAATGATCGCCATTCTAACTGGCGTGAGGTGGTATCTCAATGTGGTTTGGATTTGCATTTCTCTAATAATCAGTGATGATGAGCATTTTTTCATATGTTTGTTGGCCTCATATATGTCTTCTTTTGAAAAGTGTCTGTTCATCTCATTCACCCACTTTTGGATGGGTTTGTTTGTTTTTTTCTTGTAAATCTGTTTTAGTTCTTTGTAGATTCTGGACATTAGCCCTTTGTCAGATGGGTAGATTGCAATAATTTTTTCCCATTCTGTTGGTTTCCAGTTCATTCTAATGATTGTTTCTTTTGCTATACAGAAGCTCTGGAGTTTAATTAGGTCCCATTTGTCTATTTTGGCTTTTGTTGCCAATGCTTTTGGTGTTTTAATCATGAAGTCCTTGCCTATGCCTATGTCCTAAATGGTTTTGCCTAGGTTTTCTTCTAGGGTTTTTATGGTGTTAGGTCTTATGTTTAAGTCTTTAATCCATCTGGAGTTAATTTTAGTGTAAGGTGTCAGGAAGGGGTCCAGTTTCTGCTTTCTGCACATGGCTAGCCAGGTTTCCCAACACCATAGATGCAGAGAAGGCCTTCGACAAAATTAAACAGCCCTTTATGCTAAAAACTCTCAATAAACTAGGTATCAATGGAAAGTATCTCAACATAATAAAAGCTATTTAGGACAAACCCACAGCCAATATCATACTGAATGGGCAAAAACTGGAAGCATTCCCTTTGAAATCTGGCATTAGACAAGGATGCCCTCTCTCACGACTCCTATTCAATATAGTATTGGAAGTTCTAGCCAGAGCAATCAGGCAACAAAAGAAAATGAAGGGTATTCAATTAGGAAAGGAGGAAGTCAAATTGTCTCCATTTGCTAATGACATGATTGTATATTTAGAAGACCCCATCATCTCAGCCCAAAATCTTCTTAAGATGATAAGCAACTTCTGCAAAGTCTCAGGATACAAAATCAATGTACGTAAATCCCAAGCATTCCTGTACACCAATAACAGACAAATAGAGAACCAAATCAAGAGTGAACTCTCATTCACAATTGCTACAAAGAGAATAAAATACCTAGGAATACAACTAAAAAAGGATGCAAAACACCTTTTCAAGGAGAACTACAAACCACTGCTCAGGGAAATAAGAGAGGACACAAACAGATGGAAAAACATTCCATTCTCATAGTTAGGAAGAATCAATATTGTGAAAATGGCTATACTGCTCAAAGTCATTTATAGATTCAATGCTATCCCCATCAAGCTGCCAATGACCGTCTTCCCAGAACTGGAAAACTATTCTTGACTAGTCACCCTGTTGTGCTATCAAATACTGTCCTATTTATTCTATGTTTTTAATACCCTTG
>CAUYLG010015744.1:0-27902 GCA_963573385.1 Cacajao melanocephalus | reverse complement strand
CATCCCTCCTCCTTGCCCCGCCCCCTTGACTCATCCCTCCCCCACGTCCCGCCCCCTGCCCCCATCCCTCCCCTGCGCTTCATTCCGCCGTAGGGCCAGGGTAAAGACAACGCCACACAAACTCGAGCGGCGGGGACGCCGGGTCAGTGAGTGAATGCTCTCCAATTCCGTCCCGCCCGCGGGCCGCGTGACGGACAGCGGCCAATCGGAAACAAAAGCGCGTTCTTCCAAAAAAAAAAAAAAAAAAAAAACCCACCCAGTCGCTTCCTGCTTCCGCCTCGGCTCCAGCTCCTCTTCCTGTCGGCGTCCGGGAGCCCTGCGTCCCGCGTCCCCCGAGCGCCCGGAGCCTACGCGCCCAGCGCTACCCAAGCCCAATATCCTGCGCCCCGGAGTCCCCGCGCCTGGGAGCCCGAGCACCCGCGAGTCCGAGCCCCGCCCCGGAGTGCCCGCGCCCGCGCCACCGCGGCGGTCCCCAGCGTCCCTGCGACCTCCCGCGTCTCCCCGCCGCCGCCCCGCGGACAGGACCGCGTTCCTGCGCTCGGCCCGCGCCATGGCCGCCCCCGACCTGTCCACCAACCTCCAGGAGGAGGCCACCTGCGCCATCTGCCTCGACTACTTCACGGACCCGGTGATGACCGACTGCGGTCACAACTTCTGCCGCGAGTGCATCCGGCGCTGCTGGGGCCAGCCCGAGGGCCCGTACGCGTGCCCCGAGTGCCGCGAGGTGTCCCCGCAGAGGAACCTGCGGCCCAACCGCCCGCTCGCCAAGATGGCCGAGATGGCGCGGCGCCTGCACCCGCCGTCGCCCGTCCCGCAGGGCGTGTGTCCCGCGCACCGCGAGCCCCTGGCCGCCTTCTGCGGGGACGAGCTGCGCCTGCTGTGCGCGGCCTGCGAGCGCTCCGGGGAGCACTGGGCGCACCGCGTGCGGCCGCTGCAGGACGCAGCCGACGACCTCAAGGTGCGCCCGGGCGGGGGCAGCGAGCAGGAGCGCCGGCGAGCCGGGAGGTGGGGAGGCGTGGGCGGGTGGAGGGATTGGGGGGCTGCTCCAGGCCTAATCTATCTCTGTTTAGGGCGGGGAGCTCAAGATGCAGCCTGCCCTGGGCCTGTGAGGGCGACGTCGCGCAGGGTGGCTGTGGGGGCTCATGACAGCCTGTTTCAAGCAGGTCCCTTGGGCCATGGCCGCCAGTGGGACCCTGCTCTCCGGGGTGAGGGGCGTACCTCCCGTAGATAGAGGCCAAGAGGGTAAGGTGGAAGGTGGTGGCGTGGAGGCAAGGCAGATGTGAGCGTGCATTACGTGGGTGTACACTCTGAGCGTGCACTATGTGGGCGTACACTGTGAGCGTGCACTATGAACATACACTGTGAGCGTGCACTATGTGAGCGTACACTGGCCAGGAAGGGGCCGGGATCAGAGGAAAGTGGGAGAACCTCAGAGGTGGCGGCTGGGCAGGATGAGTGGGGCAGAGTCATCTCCTCTTTCACCTCCCCTCCAGGCCACCCTGCCTTTCGGGGTGGGGTACTGGGAGCCGCCTCTGCTATCGGAGATGCCAGGGCCCAGCCCGCCTTCTCTCTCGTCTTGTTGCTTAAAACCCAAACAAACCCAGAGCTTCAGGGCCTGGGGCACACGCTCCCCTGCCCTGCCCTCCCTCCGTCATCTTCCTCGCTGACCTGCGGCGTTGTGCTCGTGGGAGCCCAGGTGTGGGGCAGATGGCAGCATCTTTGGAGCTTCCTCGATTGTACCTTGTGTGTGGCATCACGGCCACCTATGTGTGCCAGACTAGCAGTTAAGCCAGTGTTAGAATCAGTACTGAGTCAATCTGTCCCTGTCACAGAGCAAATTTATGGGACACTAGAATAAATCTGAATCTGTCCCCTTCTGCTTTGGATTTTAGCAGAAAAGTGGCTTAGAACCATATCCCTGGGCTTGTCTAGACACAGATTCCTGTGGGTTTTGTTTTCTTTATCTGTGCAGGAATGTCTACACCTCAGACATATTAGCCCAGCAGGATTACCCTCCTGACACCAATTACCCCGATGGATGCAGAGTGCGCCCAGTAGCTCTACAGAGTTGACCCGATAAAGTTTCATAGGATAACACTTAGCCCTTTCTTTTGTAGGTGAAGAAAAACTTTTCCCTCTATCCTGTTAGGTTCAGTGGCTGGGGGCTGCAAATTAAACTGGCATAAGACAGATCAACAGGAAAAGAAAGCATACAATTTTATTAATATTTTAAGTTTCATTGCACAAGAACTTTATAGAAGTAAAGAAGAGCCTTTAGATTGTGGGGGTTGTATTTGTACCCTTTCAGCAAAGGACTGTAAATTGTGGAGAAGTGACTGGACGCAGAAAAAGGAGATTGGGCTTCTAGGGCTGATAAATGGTGAGAAAGTGACTAGGAAATAGATGGGAAGAACAAACACAAGATAATGGTCCTTGTAGTGAGGTCTGTTTAGGGAGACTCATCTTCCGGGATCAGAGTGCCCTCCTCTTCCTGGTAGTAAGGGTTGCCTTTCTCATGGAGAATGAATACCCTGCTTTTAGGCAGACAGGAGTACAGAGAGCTCTTCTGTACCTGCTTTTACTCAGAATCATCCCCATACCACAGCGGCATATTGGGTGTGACATGTCCTATTCCTCTCCACTGCGTTAGGGCCTGTGTAATGTTAACCGCAGCAGACTGCTTTTACCTGCCGCATGGCCCTGGAAAGCTCAGTCCTCCCCATGGGGCTGTGTGTCCGCTGCCAGAGCTGGGGCCCCTAAGCTCCATGACAAGTTTACTTCTTGCCTGGCGCTGACCTGCGGTCATGACAGCTGAACAAGCCCCAGGCTGGGTTGCCCCCAGGTGGTAAACAGGAAAGTCCCAGCAAGTTCCAGTTCCAGGGAGCAGCACATGGGAAAGAGAACATGGCCCCCATTTCTCTCTGAGTTTGTGTATCAGGTGGTACTTGTGAGGGGAGGGGGTTTGCCACAGGAAGGAGAAGGCCAGGGAAGATCCCAGGCCAGCACCAAGCCCCAGCATCCCAGTTCTGACTACACGCAGGGTAAGAGGCTTCCGTTCTCATCTGGCAAGAGACACAAAGATGTGTGTACCTGAAGTGCAAGATCTTTGCCATGCGGGGTGCATTGTGCTGCTTTACAGCCCAGTCCATCTGTTCAAATGCTGTTTGTAACCTTAGTGTTAAAACCTGAAAATGTCGGCTGGGCGCAGTGGCTCACGCCTGTCATCCCAGCACTTTGGGAGGATGAGGTGGGTGGATCACCTGAGGTCAGGAGTTCAAGACCACCCTGGCCAACATGGCGAAAACCCGTCTCAACTAAAAATACAAAACTTAGCTGGGTGTGGTGACGGGCACCTGTAATCCTAGCTACTTGGGAGGCTGAGGCAGGAGAATTGCTTGAACTCAGTAAGTGGAGGTTGCAGTTAGCCGAGATTGTGCCACTGTACTCCAGCCTGAGGGACAGAGCAAGACTCCATCTAAAAAAAAAAAAAAAGAAAACAAAACATCACAGTGGGACTGAAGCATCGAGGGAGAAGTTGAGAGGCGCTGGGCCAAGTGTTTGTGGTGGGGTTGGGTTATAGGGGCCAGGCCTGAGTTTTCTGTGGCAGGCCGGCAGCAGTCAGTGAGGAGGGAGCCTGGGGACAGGGACCCGCATCTGGCGTTCTTGTAGCTCCTGGGGAGCTGAGCCCAGGCAGAGACAACAAGCAGCTGGGCATGTTGTTGGTGCCCCAGAGGTGCCAGGCAGTCTCCTCCAATCCGCAAATCACGAGGTCGGGTGTGGAACCAAAGCGAGCACCCGGAGCCAGGCAGCTGAGCTCACGTCCTGGCCCTGCTACCTGGGCAGACTTCTGGACCTTCCCAGCACCTCCATCGTTCCAGAGCATGGATAGAGAAGTGATAGCCAAGCCTCGGGGTGGCTGAGGAGCCAAGAGGTATGGCCAGCACAAGGCCCGTTGCTGATGAGAGTGTCAGATGGGGATGGGGTGGAAGTGAGCAGACCCTTCTAGGAGTGGGTTTCGGGCATCCCAAGCACGTGAGGTACAGCGGGCTTGTGTGTAGGATTCTGACTGCTTCCTGGTATGCACGGCTTGGAGAACTGTGGGAATGAGAACTGAGGACCAGGAAAGCAGGATGCAAGTGCACCCAGCCGGGGGCTTAGCACAGTGACAGCTGGTGAAGCTGAAAATGCACAAGGTCCCGAGTGGCTTGGAGGAAAGATGGGGCGAGCAGCCAGGCATCTCTGTCCACGCCGACGGTCCTACTAAAACACCGTGGCTTGCACGTGGCAGACGTGTCCTACTTGCAGCTCTGGAGGCTGGAAGTCCAAGATCAAGTCCTTCCAGGTTCAGCGTGTGATGAGGGCGCCTTCTCACTGTGGCTTCGATGGTGAAAGTGGTGAGGGTTCCTTTAAAAGAACACTAATTCCATCGAGGTGGCTCCGCCCTCCTGATCTGATCACCTCCCAAAGGCCCTGCCTCCTAGTCATCTCCCTGGAGGTTAGGATTTCAACCTGTGAATTTGAGGAGGGGGGTGGGCAGAATTTTTGGACCCCAGCCTAGGCTTGGCCCAGGCCCTTGTGTGAGCTGGCAAGTGCATAGGAAGAGGAGGAAGAGGTGCTGGCTTGGGAACAGGAGAGTTCAGCACCAGCTTGGGGGCGGACGGGGTGGGCAGCCAGAACCCCTGAGGCGGCTTTGCAAAGTGGGAAGAGGCCTTGGGATAGGGTAGCAAGATCAAGAACTAGAAAGACGCCCCATATGAGAAAAAGGAAAGAATGCGGCCGGCTGGCGCTGTCAGCCTCTGGCAAGAGGTGGTCCTGCCCACCCACCATGAGGGCACACGCTCATTGGAGGACGTCGAGCTCACTCATGCTTCGGGCATATTTCAGTTTGTCCCCATTGTCTCTGAGGTGGAACTTGGGGTCAGGTGCAAAAGGGCAGGCTTCTGTGACCAGGGACTGGGGTCTTACGGCCCTGCCTGGCCTCTCCCGCAGGTGAAGCTGGAGAAGTCGCTGGAGCACCTCCGGAAGCAGATGCAGGATGCAGTGCTGTTCCAAGCCCAGGCGGATGAGACCTGCGCCTTGTGGCAGGCAGGTGCCAGGGCTCCCAGGGTCCCGGGTGGCGGGGCAGGGGGTGAGGGTCCTGCACGAGGGACCCCGGGGGCGATGCTGGCCGGGCACACTTGCCCTCAGCGCCCCATGACCAGTTACTGCTTCAGCCTGGCCCCACTGAGCCCACTGGGGGCTGGACCTGCTGGCCTTGGGCGGGCATGGGCTACCCCCTCCCAAGGGCCCCACCCCGTGGTCCCAGCATGCTTGGGTGGCAACTCTGAGGTGGACCTGGAGGTGAATTTGGAGGCTTTGAGTGTTTAGGTGGTAGATGGTGGGATTCAGCCATACCTAGGAGTAGATTTGGGGTCTCGGGGGCCCTGGGTGGTAGAGTTGGGGTCTGGGCAGCCCTAGGGGAGAATTTGGAGGTCAGGAGGGACCCTGGGTGGTCGATTCCGGGTCCAGCTAGCCCCAGGTGTAGATACAGGGTTCTGCCAAAGCAAGGGCTGGGTTTGGAAGTTGGGGAGGACTAGATGGTGGGTTTGGGACCTAGCCGGCCCTGGGGTTTAGAGTTGGGGTCTGGCAGGTTTCAGTTTGTGGTAAAATAGGATTTGACTGTCCCTGAGTGGTGCAGTTGGGGTTTGGGAGGTGCCACAGGTGGGTTTGGGGTCTGGCCTTAGCTGTCCTCCTCTCTGGGCCCTGCAGAAGATGGTGGAGAGCCAGCGGCAGAACGTGCTGGGGGAGTTCGAGCGTCTTCGCCGCCTGCTGGCCGAGGAGGAGCAGCAGCTGCTGCAGCGGCTGGAGGAGGAGGAGCTGGAGGTGCTGCCCCGTCTGCGGGAGGGCGCGGCCCGCCTGGGCCAGCAGAGCGCTCACCTGGCCGAGCTCATCGGCGAGCTCGAGGGCCGCTGCCAGCTGCCTGCGCTGGGGCTGCTGCAGGTGAGCTGGGCAGGGGCGGCTGGGAGGCAGCCCCAGGGACCGCTCGGGCTCCGCCTGGCCATGCCGGAGGAGGGAAAACCAGAAAGCGCAAGAAGCCGAGGTGGAGGTTGTCTGGGTGGAGACGTGAACGGCCTGGCTGGATGTGCCCGGCTTTGCCTTTGAAACGCTGAGTCAGCAGCAGGACAGACCTCCCACCCATTCCACCCCCAAAACCCAAGTGCCAAGAAAAGCACAATCGGTTTTCCTCTGTAGACGTACACAGGTGGCATCTTAAGTGCTTACGTAAGGTCACGCCATCTCGGCCTGACCAACGGTCGCTGCTGCCTGTGGGCACAGCCGAGAGTGAGTGTGGGCTCGCCGGCCCGCCTGGGGCAGGACGCACAAGCTGGTGCTCCTGACCCCGCATCCCACAGGCTCTGACCTGCCCTCCCTGCCTGGGACCCACCTGGGGCCTCCCATAGGCCTCCCACAGGCATCTCCGGCCTTCTTTCTGTCCCCACCGCACACCCCGTGCATCTCCATCATGAGGGGTCTCCTCCTCTGCTTCGGGGAGACTCCTTCCCCACGTATGGGCTCCACTCCCCGGGCCAGTCCTCCTGGGCCTGGGCCTCCCTTGGTGCGGCCCCAAACCAGAACCAGCAGATACTCTGCCCTCTGGCCTGGCGTCAGCTCTCCCCGCTCAGCAAGTGTGCTCTGAGGGCACTCCCGTGCTGAGAGGCCCCATGTGGGCTGGGGGTGTCTGCTGTCATCCTCCTGTGGGGTTTAGCCAGACATTTGTCCCATAAAGTGGAGAACACGTTCCGTACCCAGCATGTGTAGACCCAAGGGGCCCCAAGATTCACAGGGAAACAGGGGCCCCTGAGCAGTTCCCACTCCTCCAGAGGAGAGAGGCCGTCTGTGAGTGAATTCGGCCACTGGTGGGGCAGGGCTGCCAGACCCAGGTGGAGCCCACAACGCCGCAGATGTGGTTGGGCAGCTTTGCACAGGAGGTGACCCGCTGCCAGCCTCTGGGTGAGCAGAACGTCAGAACAGGCTCCTAGTGTCATTTGTCATTTTTGTCGTGAGCTGTTTTCTGTGTATGTTTTTGTGTTTTAATTATTTTTGTGGATTTAAGGGGTGCGAGTGCAGCCGGAGTGCAACCATCACCTGAAGCTGCACGCGGTACCCAGGCAGCTCCCCCATCCCCCACCTCCGAGTCTGCAGCGTCCACCCTCCACTCCATGTGCGCCCGCTTGGACATTAACTGGCTTTGAGCCTGGGAAGAGGGAGGGACGCTCGGCCAGCATCTGTGGGAAGACTGAGTAATAAGGAGAGGGTCCTGCCGTCCATAAATCGTGGGGCGGGGAGGTACCCAGCGGACTGAGGAGGCGCCAGCAGGGAGGCAGGTATTGGAGAAGCTAGGGAGGGTTTAGAAGGAAGGAGCTGACCTGGAAAAGGGGACCCACAGAGTTTGTATGAAGAGGGATTTGGGCTCTCAGCTGCAACGCTGTGGCATGTGGGTGGGTCTTGGGTCTCATACGCCCACCTGCATTCACCCTGCTGAGCGGCCTGCCTGTCCATGCCTTGGCCAAGCTCCCTGCCCAGGTTTGGCCTGGCGACAAGGCTTCAGGGAGGTCCCTCCTGTCCCCCCAGCCTGCCAACCCAGAGGTGCCCAGGCATGTGTGCGGTGGGGTCCCCACATGGGGGTCACAGGAGAGCAGCCCCAGGACTCTGTGTTGGCATGGGCTGTGTGCCAGTTTGAGAGGGAGAGGTGGGGAGAGGCCAGTTTGAAAGGTTGGCCACCAGTTGGGTTGGGGGGCCCAGCCCACGTTCCCAGCACCCAGGCCCGCTGGACAAGGCTTGCACGGTGGAGGACAGGGCTTGAGTGGCTCCCGGGAGTCCGCTCGCTGGGGCCCTGGCTCTCTGGACCCTGGGTCCTGGCTTCCAGCAGGCCCTGCTTGTAGCCACGGAGTGATTTTGTTCGTCAGTGCTGCGCTGTGCTGTGCAGAAACCATCCCCCTCCTGGAGGCCAAGGTTGTCCTCCACCCCCACGCCCCTCTCCTGCCGCCCTGCCCCCGGCCTTGTGACAGCGACCGCCTGTTTCCAGATGACCCCAGGGTGGGCCACCCCCCAGGTAGAATAGGCAAGGTGGAGCTGCTCCCAGCTGCCTCGCTCACGCCGGCGCCGTCCACCGCTGCCCTGTGCCCGCCCCTCCCTCGGCCTGCCCACTGCCCGTGTCTACCAGCAAACTCTCCTTGCGCTTCAGAACTCTACCAAGAGTCTCCTCTTCATTTATTTATGAATTATTTACTGAGACAGTGTCTCATTCTGTCGCCCAGACTGGAGTGCAGTGGCATGATTATGACCCGCTGCAGCCTCAACATCCTGGGCGCCAGCAACCCTCCTGCCTCAGCCTCCTGAGTAGCTGGGACCCGGGTTCAAGCTATTCTTCTGCCTCAGCCTTCCGAGTAGCTGGGACTACAGGCACGCACCACCAAGTTCAGCTAATTTTAAAAAAATTTTTCAGAGATGGGGTTTCACCATGTTGGTCAGCCTGATCTTGAACTTCTGGACTCAAGTGATCCGCCTGCCTCGGCCTCCCAAAGTGCTGGCCTGCTTGGTGAAACCCCATCTATACTGAAAAAAACAAAAATTTGCCGGATGTTGTGGTGCGCACCTGTAGTCCCAGCTACTCGGGAGGCTGAGGCAGAAGAATCGCTTGAACCTGGGTGGCAGAGGTTGCAGTGAGCTGAGATCGCGCCACTGCACTCCAGCCTGGTGACAGAGCGAGACTCCGTCTCAAAAAAATAATAATAAAAAAAAATAATAAAATTTTTTGGGAGCCTAGAGTGTGTTGTTTTCAACACACCGTTGTAGACAGAATTAACCACTCGTATGTGTGGAAATCTTCCTTTGCCATTTCTCCTGTATGCAAGCAAACCTCGTCCAGGTGTCTTACTAACCTCTGCACCCGGCCCGGTAGCTGGCACAACGTGTGTCAGAATGAACAGGGTGTGGGGCCATCTCTTCGACAGTGTGGGTTAAATCCCTGCAGTGTTGTAAGAGACACAAGACCATGCCTCCCAGGAGCTGATGTTCCAGTTCCTGGGTGTGTCACGCCAGCCCCAGCTGCCACCTGGACTACCACCCAGGGGACCTCCCCGGCTGAGACTGATTGTCTCCCAGTCCTGGACGCTGGAAAGCTGAGATCAAGGCCGGTTCCCCCTGGGGCCTCTCCTGGGCCTGTAGACGCCGTCTCTTCCTGTATCCTCACAGGGTCGACCCTCTGTGGGCGTCTGTGCCCCAGTCGCCCCGTCTTATGAAACCTAAGTTCTGTTGGATTACAGCCACCCTGACGGCTTCATTTTACTATCATTTCCTCTTTAAAAGCCGTTTTTCTCAATGGTCAAGTTCTGAGGTCCTGAAGTTTCCAGCTTCAATATTCAGATTTGGGGGGGTGGACGCAACTCGGGCCCTAACACGGAGGCAGATGCTGTCACGGATCAGGCGGCGACACGGGAAGGAGGCATCCTGGGCATGGGGCAGTGCAGGGAACCCGCAGGCCCAGCGAGCTGGGGGAGGGAGCGGTGCAGCCGCGGGGCTGGGCTCTGGCTGGGGTGGAGGCGCCCCTAGCTGGAGGCTGGGTTGCGTGGTTGTCCTGCCTTGGCACCCGGGGCACCCCCTCGCAGCTCTGGGTAGTGAGCCAACAGCCAGGTGCCCTGCATCCAAGTGTCAGGCAGAAGTGGGGCTTGGTCCGCAGGTCTGGGCTGTGCCCGTTGGTGATGGCCTACTGGCACACATGCCCGAGCCTCCTCCAGCATTCCTGTGACTCAGCCTTGCTGCAGGAGGTTTCTGGCCCCCTGTGTGTGTTTTTGCTGCCTGAGGCTCAAACGTGGGGCTCCTGGGGCGGGGGTGGGCTCCAGGAGCTGGTGACGGTCACTGACGTCGAGTGTGTTGTTTCCTCCCCACACAGGACATCAAGGACGCCCTGCGCAGGTACGAGCCCAGCCTCTCGTCGGGGGCAGGGTGGGAGGGATGGGGGATGGGAGGGAGTGGGGTGGGGGCCTGGCTGTTGGCCATGGGATAACACCTGGGCTGTCCCCTCTAGGGTCCAGGATGTGAAGCTGCAGCCCCCAGAAGTTGTGTCCATGGAGCTGAGGACCGTGTGCAGGGTCCCGGGACTGGTGGAGACACTGCGGAGGTTTCGAGGTGGGTGTGGAGGCTCCAGGTGGGGAGATGACTCCAGGAGGGGACTCCCAAGGACCTGGGCAGCCAGCCACGTGTTCTGTGCCCTGCCGCTGCCAGCTCTGGACTCACTCAGTGTCGTGGTAGTGGGTTGTTGGGAGAACTTCCTGGGCGGTAAGTGGGTATCCAAGGCTTCCGTTCTGCATTGAATGGGAGTGCCGATGCTGGCGCTACAGGAGTTACCACAGACCCTGCAGATTAACGGCTCAGTCTCACGGGGCTGCCCACTTGAGACTCCCGTCCCAGCTTCCCGGGGCTGCCCCTGCTTCTGTGCCCCTGGCCCCTCTGCAGGTGTGAGCATTGGCTAGCACAGCCCATGGAACTTGGGAGAGCACTTTATTTACCGTCGTGGGTTTATTGTGAAGAGCAGCACTCGGGAAGGGGCACAGAGCCCCCCAGCACCCCCATGTGTTCAGCAGCCCGGAAGCTCCCGGAGCCCAAAGAGCTGTGTAGTGTCTTCACGGAGGGTCCGTGACGGGTTAGGATTGATTAAACCCTTGTCATTGGTGATGGGGCTCAACCTCAGGCCCCTTTCCCCTTCCTGAGGTCGGGGCTGGGGCTCAGCGTTCCCACTCTCTACTCATAGGATTGGTCCTTCTGGTGGCTGGCCCTCTGCCGGGCTCTCTCAGGTCCCCACCTCACCCTCTGTAGTGGCGTCAACTCAGGTGTGATGGAAAGGGGCATCTTACGATAGCACGAGGCGCTTCTGTCACTCAGGAATTCCCAGGGTTCTATGAGCTCTGTGCCAGGAACTGGGGACAAAACCCAGATCCGTTTCTTGTATCCCAGTCGCCCAGAGAAAGTCCTGTCCTCGGCCCTTGCTGGTGTCAGGAGCCTGTCATGGGAGCTGTGTGCAGGCCTCCAGAGGTGGAGAGACCTGAAATCTGGGCGTGGTCAGGGTTGGACAGCCACCCTAATTCACGTCCTTCATTTGGGGATTGAAAGAAAGAACAGGGGCTGGGTGCAGTGGCTCACACCTGTAATCCCAGCACTTTGAGAAGCTCACGTGGGAGGATTGCTTGAGGCCAGCCGTTCAAGACCAGCCTAGGAAACATAGCAAGATTCCCATCTCTACGAATAAAAACCTAAAAAATGAGCTGGCCATGGTGGCACACACCTGTCATCCCAGCAACTGGGGAGGCTGAGGCAGCAGGATCGTTGGAGCGCAGGCGGTCAAGGCTGCAGTGAGCCACGATTTCACCACTGCACTCCAGCCTGGGGTCACAGAGCAAGACCCTGCCTCTTTTAAAAAAACAACAAAACAAAAGAAAGCAACCGGCGAGGTGCAGTGGCTCACACCTGTAATCCCAGCACTTTGGGGGCTGAGGCCGAGGCTGAGGCGGGTGGGTCACCTGAGGTCGGGAGTTCGAGACCAGCCTGACCAACATGGAGAAACCCCGTCTCTACTAAAAATATACAAAATTAGCTGGACATGGTAGTGTATGCCTGTAATCCCAGCTACTCGGGAGGCCGAGGCAGGAGAATGGCTTGAACCCGGGAGGCGGAGGTTGTGGTAAGCCAAGATTGCACCACTGCACTCCAGCCTGGGCAACAAGAGCAAAACTCCATCTCAAAAAAAAAAAAAAGCAACCAAGATTTCCTCTTGACATCTGAAGGCAAAATGGCCAATTTCTAGGACACTGTAAGTTGCAACTGGACGTGGTTAGGTGGGTTTTTTTCTGGGGAGGGGATGTCCGCCTGGGGAGTAAGTTACTCCAAGAAGTCGTGAGGCTACAGGACCCTGGGGCGGACAGCCAAGGCCGTCTGGCTGGGACGATCCTACCCACACACCCAGGACCCGGGCAGGTGGCTCCAGCTTGCCCGTGGCTGTGCCTGGGTGACCTTGGGCCTCTCTCTGCAGGGGACGTGACCTTGGACCCGGACACCGCCAACCCTGAGCTGGTTCTGTCTGAAGACAGGCGGAGCGTGCAGCGTGGGGACCTGCGCCAGGCCCTGCCAGACAGCCCGGAGCGCTTCGACCCTGGGCCATGTGTGCTGGGCCGGGAGCGCATCACCTCAGGCCGCCACTACTGGGAGGTAGAGGTCGGGGACCGCAGCAGCTGGGCCCTGGGCGTGTGCAGGGAGAACGTGAACCGGAAGGAGAAGGGCGAGCTGTCTGCGGGCAACGGCTTCTGGATCCTGGTCTTCCTGGGGAGCTACTACAACTCCCCCGAACGGGCCTTGGCTCCACTCCGGGACCCACCCAAGCGCGTGGGGATCTTCCTGGACTACGAGGCCGGACATCTCTCCTTCTACAGCGCCACCGACGGGTCGCTGCTCTTCATCTTCCCCGAGATCCCCTTCTCGGGGACGCTGCGGCCCCTCTTCTCGCCCCTGTCCAGCAGTCCGACCCCGATGACCATCTGCCAGCCGAAAGGTGGGTCCGGGGATGCCCTGGCTCCCCAGTGACTCCTGGAGTCCTGTTGCCTCTCCTGTCCTCCAGGCCACGGAGTGTTCTGGCCACTCGGAGGACCTGGGAGGAGTGTGTCCTTTGAATAAGAGGAGGAACTCCTAGGGCCTTTCTGAGCCCGCATGGGAGAACCCCAATTCCAGCACTCCCGGAACCTGTGGGAGGGTGTGGGGCAGACGCGCCCTCCCTGGAAGACCCTTCCAGCCCCCAGGTGCCACTTAGTGCCAACAGCCCTCAGCAGAGCTGCGAACCCATGGCCCTGGCGGCTCTGGCCTGTGGTTCCAGAAGCTGCGAAAGCTCCCCCAGAGCTTGCAGAATCCAGGGTCCGCCTGAGCTGCACAGTTCCTGCGGCCTGGCCAACCCCTGAAAGTCCTGTGCACCCCACCTCTGAAGATGCTGGGGGAGGCAGCTGGGATGGGAGCCGGCCCATGCCTGTCTGTGGCCCCACAGTGGCTGAGAGCCCGTCAGTCCTGGGTGTGGCTGCTTCAGAATGATTAGGGGGCAGCCCTAATAAAAGTCTTCAGAGAGATGCGGGGAGGAGCCAGCGAGGATGGGAACTGAGAGTAGATGTCCCAGAGTAAAGGGGCTTCTGGGAGGTGCCCGGGCACAGACGCCTGTTGAGCAGGTGTGTGGGCCTGGAGGAGGGAGCAGAGCCACAAATGTCATCTGCAGGCCCACGTTGTGACTTGAAGCTTTCCTGGACCTGTCGCCATTGGGTTTTGCCCTTGCAAAGGCGTCTCTGGTCTCCAGTGGTCCCTCAGGACCCAGGGTCCCAGCTGCTGCTTGCAGATATGCACTTTTGGCCACCAGCCCCATAGTCCCCTTACCCTGGGGGGGAGCAGGAGGGACCCAGAGTCCGGAGCATACGGAAGCAGCCAGGAGTTGGGTTTTGTGTTGCGTTTGGGGTTTCTTTGTCCTCGAGGTACTGTTCGGCTTCTCTACTCCTCTGCTTTATTTATTGTAAGCATTCCCACGTTAAATAAACTTTGGCGGTTGTCTACAAGTCATCCTGCTGGTGTCTGCTTAGCCTAGGACAATAGCAGGTGCCCCACTGTGCCCAGCAGCGGACAGGGCCCCAGGGAGGCTGGTGATGGGCCAGGTGGGAAGCTCGGGCAGAGTGCGGGCCGGGACAGGCAGCTGCTTCCCACGCCCAGGCACTGAGGAGTCACAGATGGGCTCTCTGCTTTCTTTGCCCAATATACGTGTTCTGGCCGGGCGTGGTGGCTCACGCCTGTAATCCCAGCACTGTGGGAGGCAGAGGTAGGCAGATCACCTGAGGTTAGGCGTTCAAGACCAGCCTGGCCAACATGGTGAAACCCCATCTCTACTAAAAATACAAACATTTAGCCAGGCGTGGCGTGGTGGCGGGCGCCTGTTATTGCAGCTGAGGCAGGAGAATCACTTGAACCCAGGAGGCGGAGGTTGCCGTGAGCCGAGATCGCGCTCCAGCCTGGGTGACGAGTGAAACTCAGTCTCAGAAAGAGTGTGTGTGTGTGTGTGTGTGTGTGTGTGTGTGTGTGTGTGTGTACACACACACGTTTCTTACGTGGAGCTATTGCAGGTATTTTTTTTGAGATAACCTGGTAAATGTTTCCTGTGTTCCATCGTGCTTTAATGAGTACAGTCTCCTGAATGTATTCTTCAGTCATTCTCTCATTCTGGTCTTTTTATGGCCAGGGCTTGGTGGCATTAGTAAGATCAGCGGTTTCATTCAGCTGCACGAAGAAGTCTGAATGGAACCCAGAGGGCTGCACATTTCTCTGTGGTGGGGCGTGTGGCGGGGCGTGTGGCGGGGCGTGTGTTGGGACCGGCTTTTTGTTTTTTGTTGTTTTTTGAGACAACGTCTTAACTCTCACCCAGGCTGGAGTGCAGTGGTGCAACCACGGCTCACTGCAGCCTCCACCTCCCAGGCTCGGGTGATGCTCACCCCTTAGCCTTCCAGGTAGCTGGGACTACAGGCTCACGCTACAGACAGGGCCATCCCCAGCAAATTTTTGTAAAGATGGGGCTTCATCGTGTTATACAAGCTGATGTTGAGCACCTGGGCTCAAGAGATCCTCCAGCTTCAGCCTTCCAAGCAGCCGGGACCAGAGGCGCACACCACCACATCCAGCTGCTTTTAAAAAAGTTTTTTGCAGAGGTGGGAATCTCACTATTGCCTAAGCTGGTCTCAAACTCCTGGGCTCAAGTGATCCACCTGCCTTGGCCTCCAAAGTGCTGGATTTCAGACTGAGCCACCAGGCCTGGTGGGGTGAGTATTGCCACAGTCTGTTTGCAAGCGCCTGTGCCCAGGGTTTCCCTCTGATTGAAGACGCCCTGCTGCGTCTGTGCCTCCCGGAGTGAGGCGGCCCCTGCCACGCAGAATTGCTGACCTTGTTCAACGTGGTATTATGTAATGCCCCCATGCCCCTACCAAAAAAAAGACACGAATGGGAGAACGACTAAATAAATGACATTCAGGAGACGAATGAAGCACAATGGAACACAGGAAACGCTCACCAGGTTATCTAAAAAAATGATCCCTGAGCTGGGCTCGGTGGCTCATGCCTGTAATCTCGGCACTTTGCAAGGCCGAGGCGGGTGGTTCATGAGGTCAAGAATTCGAGACCAGCATGCCCAACGTGGTGAAACCCAGTCTCTACTAAAAATACAAAAATTAGCCAAGTGTGGTGGCAGGCGCCTGTAATCCCAGCTAGTGGGATTTGCTTGAACTGGGAAGGCGGAGGTTGCAGTGAGCTGAGATTGCGTCACTGCACTCCAGCCTGGGCGACAGAGCCGGGGCAGGCTTGTGGGTGAGACCACAGGTGTGCTCCCAGGATGGTTCTGGCTGCAGCTTTGGAACAAAACTGCACACTCCTTAAGAGAAAGGCAGATGTCATGACACCTTTCCCCCACTGACCGCTTTGGCCCTGTGGGTGTCACCCATGCTTCCAGGTAATGGAGAGATGAGGGGAACATGCAAGACCCTGAGCAGGGAGGCAGTCTCAGAGGGGCGACAGTGAGCGCCTGGGCAGGTGTGTCTGGCACTAGCAGGGAGCCCCTGGGCGCAGCTTGCCGTTGACCGAATATTTAGGTCTCCACAAATTCGTATGTTGAAATCCTCACCGCAAGTTCGTGTTATGAGGACGTGGGACTTTGGGGATGTAATTAGGTCATGAGTGAGATCAGACCCTCAGTAATGGGGCCAGCTCTGGGCGTCTGTGCAGTACTGAGGGAAGCTGTTCTCTTTCCGGGCCCACGAAGGGGCATAGTTTTAAGGGCAAGAACCTCCCAGCAGCAAACTCCCTTCCCGTCTCTCTCCGTCGGGGAGATTTAATGGTCTTTGTTTTAATTTTTGCGGGCACGGGAAGAATCAAAATCAATCATTCCAGTGGAAGTTCTAAGGAACTCCTTCATTGGCCAAGGGTCTTAGCGAAGGTGGGGGTTCCTCCCAGGTTAAAAGTCCCCTTCCTCCACACCCCTTCGGATTCCATGTTTGTGTCCCCTTCCTCCCTCTCCCTCCCTCTCCCTCTCTCTCTCTGTCTCTCCCTCTCTCTCTCTCTCTCCCTCTCTCTGTCTCTCTCTCTCTCTGTCTCTCTATCTCTCCCTCTCCCTCCCTCTCCCTCTCTCTCTGTCTCTCTCTGTCTCTGTCTCTGTCTCTATCTCTCTCTGTCTCTCTGTCCCTCTGTCTCTCTATCTCTCTCTGTCTCTCTCCCTCTGTCTCTCTGTCTCTCTCCCTCTGTCTCTCTGTCTCTCTATCTTTCTCTCTGTCTCTCTCTGTCTCTCTGTCTCTCTCTCTGTCTCTCTCTTCTCTCTCTCTTCTCCCTCTCTCTCTCGAAATCTTTCTCTCTTCCTTTCCTTTTTCTCTACCTAAATAAATCACTTCCTGCAAACACTTTGGGGTTCAGTATTTACGAGCGCACTGCACCATGGTCTCCTCTCTCATTCTTGAGAGCGCGAGGGACCAAGAACCTTGGAGAAATGTCCTCTCAGGGGAGCTGAGGGCTCCCCTGAACCCCGAACCCCAGCAGTACGTTGCGCATGCACCGTCCAGCATGGTCCAAAGACAGAGAGTCGCCGTCCAGGCCACATGTCCATGTCCTCCTCTGCATCTGCCGTGCCCACCTGACAGCTGGCCACCCTTAGAGTGCCCACAGGGTCCCGAGAGCTGGGTGCAGGGTGCCCAGCCCCACCTGTGCAGCACCCAGCCATTCCAGTGTCCCTGTGCCCTGGAGTCCCCTACACCCCAGTGCCCAACTCACCCCGCACCATCCCCATCTGGCCCTCTCCCACCACATGCTCCTTCTGTTCACCCAGTGCCCCCTGCACCAGTAGCCTCCCAGCGAACTCAGACCCCCCGGAGCCCACGGGTCGCCCGAGCCCTACATCCCCTTACTCCCTTGGTGGCCACAGAGCCCAGCGCCTCTGTTAGCAGTGCCTGCAGCCTCTGGTCACCCCCCACCTATACCCCGTGTGCTCCAGGCACCCAGAGAGGCCCCTCACGCCCCGTTTGCTTTCTTCCCTCCCGTGTCCTCGCCCTTCCTATGTGCCCTATGTTCACTGGGGCAACCCTGGCATCTGGGGGAGGCGGTGCAGAGCCACTCGTGAGCCTGAGTGGGCCTCCTGGCACCAGCCAGGAGCTCTGTCCCTGCTGTGCCCCAGGCCCCTGCACTCGCCCTGCCCTACCCTGCCCACCCCAGCCCAGAGTCGCCTCTCCCGACCACCCTGACTTTTTGTACAATTTTTTTTTGAGTTGGAGTTTGCTTTTATTGCCAAGGCTGTAGTGCAATGGCACGATCTTGGCTTACCACAGCCTTCGCCTCCTGGGTTCAAGCGATTCTCCTGCCTCAGCCTCCTGAGTAGCTGGGATTACAGGTGCCCGCCACCACGGCCAGCTAATTTTTGTATTTTTAGTAGAGACGAGGTTTCACCGTGTTGGTCAGGCTGGTCTAGAACTCCTGAACTCATGATCCGCCTGCCACAGCCTCCCAAAATGCTGGGATTACAGGTGTGAGCCACTGTGCCTCGCTTCTGCCTTCTTAAAATTGAAGCTTAGGTTACTGGTTTCTGAACTTTCCTCTTTTCTATTTATTTATTTTCAAGACGGAGTCTCACTCTTGTTGCCCAGGTTGGAGTGCAGCAGCGCGATCTCGGCTCACTGCTACCTTACTTCTTGGGCTCAAGTGATCCTCTTGCCTCAGCCTCCCGAGTAGTTGGGATTACAGGTGTGTGCCACCACACCCGGCTAATTTTTGTATTTTTAGTAGAGACAGGGTTTCACCATGTTGGCCAGCCTGGTCTCGAACTCCTGACCTCCAGTGATCCACCTGCCTCAGTCTTCAAAGTGTTGGGATTACAGGCATGAACCAACATGCTCAACCCTTTCTTTTCTTTTTTCTTTCTTTCTTTTTTTTTTTTTTTTTTTTTTGAGACAGAGTTTTGCTATTGTCACCCAGGCTGGAGTACAATGGCAGTCTCTGCTCACTGTAACCCCCGACTCCCAGGTTCAAGCAATTCTCTTGCCTCAGCCTCCCGAGCAGCTGGGATTACAGATGCCTGCCACCATGCCCAGCTATTTTTGTATTTTTAGTAGAGATGGAGTTTTACCATGTTGGCCAGGCTGGTCTCCAATGACCCTGACCTCAGGTGATCCACCCAACTCAGCCTCCCAAAGTGCTGGGATACAGGCATGAGCCTCCCAGCCTCTTCTTTTCTAATGCAGGAATTTCTGGCTATACATTTCCCTTTAGGCACTACTTTAGCTGCATCCTTGCCTTGCAGTATGCCCTTTTTCATTTTCATTTGGCCAAAATACTTCCGAACTGTGTTTGGGATTTCTTCTTTGACACACAGTTTAAAGTGCAATGATTAATTTTCAAATATTTGTAAATGTTCCAAGTTTCCTTCTATTGTTTCCTTTAATTAAACTCCATTTTGGCCAGAAAACGTTCCTTATGTGGCTTCAGCTGAGACCAGTTTTATAGCCTGGCGAGTGCCAGTGCCTTGGCTCCACGTGCACTGTGAGGAACGTGCATTCTGCTGTTGTCCAGTGGAGGGTTCTTTCTGTCTATGACTGTACCCACGGGAGCTTAATTCATGGAGATGACTGAATGACAACATGGTGGAGAGCCTAATGTTATTGAAAGAAGAATTTATGGCCAGGTGCAGTGGCTCATGCCTGTAAACCCAGCATTTTGGGAGGCCGAGGCAGGCAGATCACTTGAGGCCAGGAGTTTGAGACCAGCCTGGCCAACATGGTGAAACTCTGTCTCTACTAAAAATACAAAAATTAGCCTGTCATGGTGGTGCATGCCTGTAATCTCAGCTACTTGAGAGGCAGGTGAATCGCTTAGACCTGGGAGGCAGAGGTTGCAGTGAGCCGAGATCACACCACTCACTCCAGTCTAGGGAAAAGATCAAGATGCTGTCTCAAAAAAAAAAAGAAGAAGAAGAAAGAATTTATCTCTTACTTTTCCCAAGAGAAGGGGCATGCCAGGGGACCAGGGCCACACAAGGGGGACATAAAGGAGCAGGGGCAACCCTAGGCCAGAGCCTTTGATGGGATCTCTGTGGGAAAGACAAGGCAGGACAGGGTAACACTTAGGATTGGTGATGGTCTATCATTCTGGCAGGCTTTGGGAGCAGGCTGTCGCTAGCTGTGGGGTGCCTGGCCCTGGGTTAATTTAGGCATATTGCCTGGGGCTGAGGGCTTGTTAAAGGAGCTGGTTGGGGTGTGAGCTCTGGATTGGTTAGTCTAGAGGTTAAAGGTGTGGTTCTGGGCAAGCCCTCTGCTGTCTCTGAGAAACACCTGCCCTGGGAGAAGGGGGCTATCTCTCCTGGGCCATCTTGGCCACACTTTCAAAGCAATAAAAATATAGAAAATAAAATATAGGCCGGGTGCGGTGGCTCACACCCGTAATCCCGGCACTTTGGGAGGCCAAGGCAGGTGGATTATGAGGTCAAGAGATCAAGACCATCCTGGCCAACATGGTGAAACCCTGTCTCTACTAAAAATACAAAAATTAGCTGGGCGTGGTGGCACGCACCTGTGGTCCCAGCTACTTGGGAGGCTGAGGCAGAAGAAACGCTTGAACCCAGGAGGCAGAGGTTGCGGTGAGCCGAGATCGCGCCACTAAACTCCAGCCTGGCAACAGAGCAAGACTCCGTCTCAAAAAAAAAAAAAAAGAAAAGAAAATATATAGCGAATACAATTGGCACTGTGATGACACATTGCCAAATAGACAAATCTAGAATCTTAGAACACACAATTGGGGCCAGGCACGATGGCTCACACCTGTAACTCCGGCACACTGGGAGGCTGAGGTAGGCGGATTGCTTGGGCCCAGGAGTTCGAGATCAGCCTGGCCAACATAGTGAAATCCTGTCTCTACAAAATACAAAACATTAGCCAGGCATGGTGGCACGTGCCTGTAATCCCAGCTACTAGAGAGACTGAGGCAGGGGGATCACTTGAACCCGGGAGGCGGAGGTCGCAGTGAGCTGAGACCGTGCCACCGCACTCCAGCCCGGGCAACAGAGCGAAACTCCATCTCAGCAAAAAAGGAAACAGAACATTTATAGATGTCAGTTTTGCTGAATTGTCTGGTAATGTTTTATAAGTCTTCTATATTCTTGCTCATTTTTTCTAGTTATTTTGTTCATTATTGAAGAGGTGCTATTGCAGTCATTAATCATTATCACTGAATTGTCCATTTTTCCCTTTAGTTCTGACAGCTTTTGCCTCATGGATTTTGAGACTCTGTTGTCAGGTGTGTGTATGTTTGTGAGGCAATTCCAATCTTCTTAAATTTATGAAGACTTGTTTGTGGCCCAGTGTGATCTTGAGAATGCTCCCTACGTGCTTGAGAAGAATGTGTCTTCTGCTGCTGCCAGGTGGAATATTTGTACGTGTCTTTTAGTTATAATTGGTGTCTAATGTTCAAGTGTTCTGTTTCCTTATTGATCTTCTGTCTGGTTCTATTCATTACTGAATGTGGGGTACTGAAATCTCTTACTATTCTCGTGCTATTATTCCTTCCTTTAGTTCTGCTTGTGTTTGCTCTGCTGTGAGGTGAGAAAATGCTGTTTGGCATTTCTTGTAAAGAAGGTCTATTGGTGATGAACGCCCTCAGCTTTTGTCTGGGAAAGTCTTCATCTTGCCTTTATTTTAAAATGAAAGCTTTGCCAGGAATAAGATTCTTGGCTAGCAGTTCTTCCTTCAGCACTTTGAAAATAGTATCCCGCTGTCCTTTGGCCTCCAAGGTTTCTGCTGAGAAGCCCCGATAATGCGATCGGGGCGCCCACGTTTGCCGCTTTCCTCATGCTGCTTTCAGAATTCCCTCTGTCTTTGACTCTGACAATCTGATCATAACCTGTCTCAGTGTAGACTCCTCTGGTTTAGCATACTGGGGGCCATTTAGACTTCACAAATCTAGCTGTTCATTTGCCTCCCCAATTTGGGGAGTTTGAAGGTATTATTTCTTTTTTCTTTTTTTTTTTACGGCAGTATTTCTTTAAGCATTCTGCCCCTTTCTGTCTCTGTTCTAGGATTCCCTTAGGCTTTATTCCTTTTTAATTTTTCAATTTTTTTTTTTTTAGGGGACGGAGTTTCACTCTTGTTCTCCAGGCTGGAGTGCAGTGGTGCCATCTGGGCTCACTGCAACCTCTGCCTCCCGGGTTCAAGCGATTCTCCAGCCTCAGCCTCCAGAGTAGCTGCGATTACAGGTGCCTGCCACTGCTCTGGGCTAATTTTCCATTTTTTTTTTTTTTAGTAGAGACCTGGTTTCACCATGTTGACCAGGCTGGTCTCGAACTCCGGATCTCAGGCAATCCTCCCACCTCGGCCTCCCACAAGTGCTGGAATTACAGGCGTGAGCCACACGCCCGGCCCTCTTTGGTTCTTTTTATTACTATTGTTATTATGTTTTGCTCCTCTAGCCGGATCATTTTAAATGACCTGTCTTGGAGTTTGCTGACTTTTCTGCTTGATCAGGTCTGCTCTTGACCCGCTCTAGCCACCTTTTTGGTCCACTGATTGTATTCTTTAGCTGAGTTCCTGTGTCATTCATTTTTAGACCCCACAGATTTTGACGTATTGTGTTTTCATTCTCATTCAGTCTCCCTGGTCATTTCTTCTCTGACTCATGGATTACTTGGAAGTGGATTATTTATGTCAAACACTTGAAGATTTTCCAGATATATTTCATTGGTTACTGCTTTTCTTTTCTTTCTTTCTTTTTTTTTTTGAGATGGAGTTTCGCTCATTACCCAGGCTGGAGTGCAATGGCGTGATCTCGGCTTACCATAACCTGTGCCTCCCGGGTTCAAGTGATTCTCCTGCCTCAGCCTCCCGAGTAGCTGGGACTACAGGCACGCGCCACCATGCCCAGCTAATTTTTGTATTTTTGGTAGAGACGGGGTTTCACCATGTTGACCACGATGGTCTCGATCTCTTGACCTCCTGATCCACCCGCCTCAGCCTCCCAAAGTGCTGAGATTATAGGTGTGAGCCACCGCGCCCGGTCATGCTTTTCAATTTAATTCTGTTATGGGCAGAGAATATATTCTAAATTATGCAACTGCGTTAAATGTATGCATGTATCTATCTTTGTGTATCTATCTCTACATATCTATCTTCTGTATCTCTGTATACCTATCATGTCTATCCTATTACATCCACCTATCATCTAACTCTGCCTCTGTCTTCTCTCTATACCCAGCTCTTCTATCTGTAATATTTATACCCATCTATCTATATCTCTACCTGTGTCCATCTTCTATCTCTATCAATGCATTTATCTGTATCTGTAGATACCTGTCTTCTGTAGCTCTATTATCTATTTTTCCATGTATCTTTGTCTCTACCTCTGTCATCTATTTGTCTTCTAGATCTATCATACCTGTCCATCTATCATTTTCATATTTACCTGCCTCTGTCTGTATCTATATCTCTGTCATATATTCACATACGTGTGTGGATATCTACCTATCTTCTCTCTTAGCCCAGTTGCCCAAGGTGCCGCTATCCTTATCTGCATGTGACCATGAACGTGAACGTCTGTGTTGAAGACACATCAACCTTTCACTGTAGAATGCAGGGTCTGGAATAGGCCTGCATTTGTTTCTAAGGTACCATATGGTAGTAAAAAATTTGCATGGTATGATTTTAGAAACTTACATTTTTAATTTAATGTTCTATGTTCTATAGTAATCTCCTTTTCATGTTAGCAAAGGAAACCTATAGGACCAGAATAAATAATTTCCCCCACATGGACCTAAGAATTCCTAGAGCTGGGGAAATAAACGAATGTCCTTTGCTGCCAGCCTCCTTCCTTCCTCCTTAGGATGCCTCTTTAAAATTAATTATGAGTTTGGTTGTCCCATTTAATGGAGAAATTATTTAGGATGTTTTCTAAAATGTCCAAGTGGCTAGCTATAACTTGGTATTTATTCTTTGATTGACAGTGAGTAATATCATTTCACAGTGGCCAGGAAATGTGGACTGTATGACCTCCACTTCGAGAGGATTTTGACCCAATGCCTTGTTGTTTATGTGGATGGCCTCTGGATATCTGAAAGTCACATGGATCCTTCATACCTACCCATCTTCCTGTCTATCACATAAGTGTTCCCAGTGATGCCGTCAATAGTTAGAGAAATTGATTTATTTTTATACATCTGACCTATTGATTTCTTTTTCTTTTTTTTTTTTGATACGGAGTCTCACTCTGTCACCCAGGCTGGAGTGCAGCAGTGCAATCTCTGCTCACAACAACCTCCGCCTCCTGGGTTCAAGTGATTCTCCTGCCTTAGCCTCCCAAGCAGCTGGGAATACAGGCACCTGCCACCACGCCCAGCTAATTTTTGTATTTTTAAATAGAGACGGGGTTTCACTGTGTTGGCCAGACTGGTCTCGATCTCCTGACCTAGTTATCTGCCCACCGCCTCCCAGCATGCTGGGATTACAAGTGAGAGCCACCATGCCTGGCCTGACCTACTGATTTCTAAACACAGTATATTAAAACCTACTGTGATTATCAGTGCACCAATTATCAACTTTGCCTTCTATTTCCACAGCCTTCTGTTTCCGGGATACCAGGTTATTGTGATGTTATGTATACATATTGGTTTTCACCCACAGTTACTAGCTCATAATTCCTTTTTTTTTTTTTTTTTTGGAGACAGGGTTTCACTGTGTTGGCCAGGCTGGTCTCAAACTCCTGACCTCAAGTGATCCACCCGCCTCGGCCTCCCAAAGTGCTGGCATTACAGGCGTGAGCCACTGTACCTGGCCACTAGCTCATAACTTCTGAAATCCTTGGGATCACCAAAGTGGTTTTTCTTTTTTTTTTTTTTTTAGACAGAGTCTCGCTCTGTCGCCCAGGCTGGAGTGCAGTGGCGTGATCTCGGCTCACTGCAACCTCTGCCTCCCGGGTTCAAGCGATTCTCCTGCCTCAGCTCTCCCTATAGCTGGGATTACAGGCATGCACCACTATGCCTGGCTAATTGTTATATTTTTAGTAGAGACAAGGTTTTGCCATGTTGGCCAGGCTGGTCTCGAACTCCTGACCTCAGGTGATCCACCTGCCTCGACCTCCCAAAGTGCTGGGATTACAGGTGTGAGCCACCGCGCCTGGCTGAGAATGGGCTTTAATGAGGACAGTTTTCAGTTTTGCAAGATGAAGAGGTCTGGAGATGAATGATGGTGACGGTTGCGCCACATGTGAATATAGTTAACAAAACAGAACTGTACATTTGACCTTGGTCAGCTGGGGTGACTCCGCACCCTATGACCCCTCCCAGCTTGCAGAAAAACGCCCTAAACTGTAAGGTTCCACTGCCCACGACAAACCCATAAAACCAACTCCTATCCCCGACCCTTCGCTGACACCCTTTTCAGCCTCAGTCCACCTGCCCCTGGGGGAATAAACAGTGATGTTGCTCACACAAAGCCTGTTTGGGGGTCTTTTCATTCAGAGCGCAAGTTTTAACAGGATCTTTCACCCACGACAAGGACATAAAGCTGGCCGATGAAATGACAACATGACACAGCCACTGCATCCTTGGTCATTTATCCCAGAGTGATGAAGACTTAACAGTCACAATGCAACTTGTACACGTTTACAGCAGCTTTATTTGTACTCACCCAAAACTGGGAGTGACCCAAAATGTCCTTCAATGGATAAATGGTTACACAAACAGTGGTGCATCCATAACGTGGAATATTCCGCAGCAGTATAAAGGAATGAACTATTGACACAGGCAGCAGCCTTCATGAATTTCCAGAGAATCATGCCAGGCACAAAACCACATATGGGATTATTCCATTTAGAGAATGTTCCTAAAATGACGAAATTATATTCGTGCAGAACAAATTGTTGGGTGCCAGGGTTAAGGAGTGTTTCCGTGGGAAGAAAGTGGGTGGGTTATTTTTATGCCTTTGTGGGCAGCATAAGGGATTCCTGGAGATGGAAATTTTCTCTCTCTTGACTGTACCAGTCTTCCTGCTCGTCATAGCGTACTATGGTTTTGTGAGATGTTGGTGACGGGGCTCAGAATGCAATACCTCAAAATATGGCACCTTGGCATGCCGAGTATCTTCAGCTGAAGGAAACTGTCTCTCTCTGACCGTCTCCTGCCTTTTGCCCTGAAGGAAACCATAAGAGAATTCTCTGACCTACCTCCCCAAAAAGCAGATCATAGGACCCTCATTCCAGAGGCCAAGAAAAATCTCAAAAACAGTCCATGGCAAGGTGCCCCCGGTTTATTACCATTAAGTTGCACCTGCTTTTTGTCAAAGCACTGACTGTACATTCTTCATCAAACCCAGAGATCAAAAATAGATACATTTGCCGATTTTTTTGCGTTTTCGTTTCTGCAGGCTCAGTTGTCACATAAAACCTTTTGTTAAATAGATGTGTGTTATGCTTTATCTTGTTAACCTGTCTTTGAGATTGGGGCCATCCATGCGATGTTCATCTGTGAGCATTGCAATGGGTGAGGAAAAGATACTCCCCTGCACCGCCCGCCACCCCCCTACGCCGCCCTGCACATCAGCATCGTGGGAAAGTGAGTGCACGGTGCCTGTGCCCTTTGTGATGTGTTGAGTGGTGACACATTGACTCTCCAGAGGTCATAGAGGAGGAGGAAGGTAAAGTCAGTGGCAGTTTAGGGGCAGAGGGAGTGAGGGCAATCAGTTCAAGTTAGATGTTTGGATTTGTTTTCTTTTTAGAGGCAGGTTCTTGCTCTGTGGCCCAGGCTGGAATGCAGTGGCACAATCAAAGTTCACTGTAGCCTTGACCTCTGGGCTCACCTCCCGAGTAGCTGGGACAACAGGCGCACACTACCACGCCAAGCTAATTATTTTATTTTTTGTAGAGACAAGGGTCTCCCTATGTTGCCCAGGCTGGTCTTGAACTCCTGGGCTCAAATGATCCTCATGTCTCAGCCTCCCAAAGTGCTGGGATTACAGGCATGAGCCACTGTGCCTGTCCGATGCTTGAATTTTAATTCCAAGTGTCCTGGCCTCAGTAAGGTTCCATGGGAGGTGTCCAGCATTTGGACACTGCAGACTGGACCCATCGGCATGTGGCTGCCATTGGGCCTCTGAGATGGGCTGAGAACCAGGAGGGTAGAGACTGCTGTCCACACCCTGCGGCCCCAGCCCCCAGGAAGGAAGCTGTCGTCCAATAAGACAACCTTGTTGCTGGGGACACTGGAGAACACACCCTTACCCGGGAACCCTGGGCTGCTCCAGAAGAGGGCGGGCACTATGAAGAGCTGACTATGGGACTTGGGCTCTTGTTTGGGTGATTTTTTTTTTTATTTTTTGAGATGGAGTCTCACTCTTGTTGCCCAGGCTGGAGTGCAGTGGATGATCTCGGCTCACTGCAACCTCTGCCTCCCAGGTTCAAGTGATTCTCCTGCCTCAGCCCCCCAAGTAGCTAGGATTACAGGCACGTGCCACCATGCCTGGCTAATTTTTGTATTTTTAGTAGACACAGGGTTTCACTACGTTGGCCAAGCTTGTCTCAAACTCCTGACCTCGTGATCCACTCACCTTGGCCCCCCAAAGTGCTGGGATGACAGGCGTGACCGAGCCCGGCCAGTGTTTAGGTGATTAAAAGGGGCGTTTAAAACAACAGGGCCTCACCCTGGGTTGCATGTTGTCAGAGCCAGGAGAACTCCATCACTGGATGTCCCCATAAATCTAAGCTGGCCAGGAATCAGCAGGACCCATTTTAGCCAAGAGGGGTCGGTTAGCCTCCTAGCCGTCTGCGCTTAGACACAGATATGAGGGACCTCTGCAGACGGTTTTATGTCCGAGGGGAGAAGGCCCTGCCTGCCAGCTCCCAGGTCTCCAGGGCTGCACCTGTCTTAAGTTCGCTTTCTTTCCCGCGTCAAAGGACATGGGGGAAAACACGCTCAGGAGCTTTGAGCGACCCCACCCCCCCACCCCCACTCTTGGCGAGGGGCTGGGCGGGGCTCGGCCAGCGCAGGTGTAGCCCCTGGAATCTCGAAAACGGAGTTGCTTTTCACAGAGGCCACGCGCCAGCCACTCCGAAGCCTCCTCTCCGCCAGCAGATCATGGCCCGCGGCTCCCGCCCTCGCTCACACGCTTTGCCCAAGAACTCTCCTGGGGCCCCTTCTGCGACAGAGAAGTTCTGGAAACAAGCGGCGGGGCGCGGGCTGGAGGCCCGCGTGATGGAGGAGACGAAGGCGCACGGCGGGTGCGAGGATGGAGACGCCCCGCGGGGCAGAACGCGCGGAGGATCGGAGGGAGGGAGCGACCCCTGAGGACGCCGCCCCAGCGGCCCGCAGGCCCGGACGTGGCGGGAAGGACGGGACAGAGCCCTCGCCCCTCCCTCCCAGAATAAAATGACGCCTGGAGACGAAGGCTCCGCGCCCGGCTGTGCGTTTTTATTGGCGCGTCTGCAGCGAGGGGTGCGGTCGGGCGACCCTCAGCGCACCTGGGCCAGGTGGTGCCTCTTGTACAGCAGCGCCCGTCTCTTCTCGCGCTCGCGCACAAAGACGCGCAGCCGCGCGGTAGGGAAGGTCACGGGCGCTGGCGGCGAACAGGCCGGGCCCTCCTCTGTCAGCCACGGGCACTGCAGGCAGCTGGACGCGCAGGGCCGGCCCCTGGGGAGGACACAGGCTCAGCCGAGCAGCGGTAGAGGAGTGGGGAAGGGGAGCGGAGAAGGGGAAGAAGAGAAGGGGAGGGGAGGGGGAGGGGGAGGGGAGGGGAGAGGGGGAGGGGGGAGGGGCGGGAGGGGGAGGAGGGGAGGGGGGGATTGGGGAGGAAGGGGGAAGG
>CAUYLG010015743.1:0-37849 GCA_963573385.1 Cacajao melanocephalus | reverse complement strand
TTCTTATTATCCACCTTCTGAAGCCTGATTCTGTCAGTTCATCGCACTCATTCTCTGTCAGGCCTTGTTCTCTTGCTGATGAGGAGCTGCGATCCCCTGTAGTAGGAGAGGCATTCTGATTTCGGGTGTTCTCAGCCTTTTTGCACTGGTTTCTTTCCATTTTTGTGGATTTATCCACCTGTCGTCTTTGTAATTACTGACTTTCAGATTGGGTCTGAGTGGGCGTCTGGCTTGTTGGTGACGAAGTTTTTTCTGTTTCTTAGTTTTCCTTCGGCGGACGCCCCTTCCCCACAGAGCTAGGCCTTCCCGGGTTCAGCTGTGCTTACTGTGAAACTCTCAGTCCTCAGCACTTCCAATTGCTGTTCTCCTTGTGGGGATGGGACCAGCGGAACCTGACTTAAAGGGCACCCCGTCCCATATACTCCGCACTGAGAAGTGCTGCGCCGCCCCGGGGCACCGGTAAAACAGCCACGCCGGCCAAAAGAGTGGCACTGGCGACCCGTGTGGCTCCTCTTCTGGGTAGCTCCCAGTTTGTGGGCAACAGAAATTCATCTGAAATTGCGGCGTCCGCTTGCTCTCTGAGCTTTCACTGGGAGCTACAATCCTGAGCTGCTGCTAAACAGCTGTCTTGGATCTCTCTCCCGGTTCTCCATTTTCTTATAGGTGAAATGAGGAGGTTTAAATAGAAAAATGCTCAAGGCTTTCTCCCATTGCAGGATTCTGACCAATCATTAGGGCAATTAGACCATTGGGCATTCTGATCTCACTTCCGCTCCCAGTTCTGGAGAAGGCTCTTGATGTCCTTGTTCTCAAGGTCACCACAACCTAGTTGTAGACATGAAACTCATGCAAATGAAATGTAAATTCACAGTTGAGGTGTCAGATAAATGTTATGGACTTTGAGAAGTTTTTGGCCATCTAGAGTGTTTCCTGGGAGTTTGGAGGAGGGAGAGAAGGTAAAGCACCTTATCAATGTCAGACAATTTTCTCTGTACCTTCTCTGTGTTTCCTGGGAGTTCAGAGGAGGGAGCCACTCCCTTGGCTCCCACGACTTATATTACTTATATATAGCCAAGACTCCTAAATCTATGTCTCCAGCCTAGATATTTCCCATGAGGTTTTCCCTTGGCTAACTCCTCCTCATATTCCATTTCCCATTTCAGTACTGTTTGCTCCAAAAGCCTTCTTCATTTCCTTGGACCAAGTTAGGTCTCCTATCACATGTTCCTGTGGTCACCTGGTTTTTATTAGAGTACTTACCACAGATTTCTGTGATAATTTAATCAACTCTCTCTTCCACAAGCCTGCAAGATCCTCGAGAGCAGGACCATGTGTGTCTATCCAGCTCACTGTTCTTTTTCCCTAGGCTTGGCATTTTACCAGTGTTTGGTAAGGACTTTGTTATACAAATGATGATCTAATTCTTCTAGAGGTATATTTACCTTTCTTTAAGGCATGCATCCAGGCCATTTCAGCCTATTTGGGTGGTTCATGCCAGAGTAAAGTGAAACAAAGGTGGCACTGTACCAATATATTTCCAACAGAGTGTGGTGTCTTAGGGACAGTTTCCTAAGAATCCGAGGTTGAAACAAGGCTTGGGCTGGGCACCGTGGCTTACACTTGTAATCCAAAACTTTGGGATGCCTAGGTGGGCAGATTGCTAGAGTCTAGGAGTTCAAGACCAGCCTGGGTAACATAGGGAGACCTTGCCTGTACAGAAAACACAAAAAACTAGCTGGTGGTATGTACCTGTAGTCCCAGCTAGGACTCAGGAGGCTGAGGCGGGAGGATAGATTGAGCCTGAGAGGTTGAAGCTGCAGTGAGCCATGATTATGCCACTGCATTCCAGCCTGGGCAACAGAACAGGATGCTGTCTCAAGAAAAAAAAAAGCAAAGAAACAAGGCTTAAGTGCTAATGTGTTATTTGAGAGCACAATCCCAGGGCAACGGAAATGAAGAGAGACATGAAGCAGCCAAGGACAGGAAGAGATACAAGGTGTTGAGTTGCTGTGTTGGCCACTGCTTCATGGTGTGTAGGTGGGCACATATACACACAATAGCAACAACAAAACAACAGCAAAAAACCCCACAGCCAGTTCTCAGCAGGTACACCTGCTCAGCCGTGCAGAATGTTTCTAGACAGACCAGACAGGAAAAATGTGCCTCAAAACAGTCCTTGAGAGGAGGAAAGGAAGGGGCTTTGTCCTCCCATTGCTACCTCTATCAGTCAAAGTTAAGCCCGATGGGGAGAGAACTTCCCTGTATTTATGATCTGCTTTATCTGACCCTGTTGAAAGCCACTCAAGAAGTCTAAGCCCATGTGGTATGAAGTGACATTTCATCCAATTCACATGTATGCAGAAAAGAATAAATATAGCAAGCCAGAGGCAGTAATCCTTAAAAAGCCCTGCTTATAGTGTTGACTGTTGGCTGGCATCTGGGATCTTAGATTTCAGGAGGATTCTTACTATTCCTTGCTAAGAATGGCTCACCATGCCTAAAATTTTGGGTGCATGCCATGTACTTTGCACTCAACACCTGCTTTTCTTCTGGGAGTCTGGAATTTTGGTATTCAAAAGTGCTGGCAGAGGGTACTTATGTGACCAGTTCTCAGTAAAAGCCCCCAGGCACTGAGTCTGTAAGGCACTTCCCTGGTAGACATCTTTCACATGTCATGTCACAACCTACTGCTAGAGGAAGGAAGTGAGTCCTTTGGGACTCTATCGGGGAACGCTCTTGGAAGCCTGTGCCTGCTCTCCCCTGGACTTCACCCCACGTGCCTCTTTCCTTTGTTCATTGTACTTTGTATCCTTTTGCCATAGTAAATCCTAACCATGAATTCTATATATGCTGAGTGCTATGAGTCCTCTTAGCGAATCATCAAACCTGGGGGTGGTCTTGGGGACCCCTGATACAACTTATGTGGCTGGTTGACTCAGGTAGAAGAGCCAAGCAGGCCTTGGGGAATTGGTTTGCCAAGGCAGTGGCTGAGATGAAGCAAGAGATTGAGGGTCAGGGAGACAGCCGAAGCTGAGGAGGCACAAGGCATGTCTGATGCAGGCAGTGAAAAGAGCCCAGATGGACCTTGGCTCCTGCCAAATGTGCAAACCGCTGAGTGAGTTGGTGTTACTTTGATAAAATGGTAACAATTCTATCTGCCTCACAGCGTTGTAAGGATTGGCATAATGTATGACTTTCTTCAGCCTGTTGACTTTCAGGAAAAAGCATCTTGATCCCTTACCTTTAGGCTGTAGTGTTTGGATGGACAACATGGAGTTAGGGGGAGGAGGATGGAGAGAGAAAAGATGCAGCAAGGAGTAAAGATTGTCGCTGTGTGTGAGAACTTCATCAGCGTTGGAATGGAATGTTCTGGCAAGATGGTGCCAGCTTCTAGGAGATGTACTACTAGGTTTTTCTGGATATAGAAGTGTTCCCAAGAGAGTTCTCTTGGAGTAAGTCCAGCAGATTATTATATTGCCCGGTTGCAAATTCCAGATATTGGCCGTCTTGGACTTGACCAGCCCCAAATCATACAGGACATTCTTATCAGGCCCACATTTCATTTGTCAATGAGTAGTGGAATTATTTAGCTGCAAGCAACAGGCTTCAACTATTGGATGGCTTTAGAGTGGCTTGCAAAGAATAGTAACTGAACAACTAGGCTTCAGGCAGGGTAGAAACCAGGGCAGGTCTTGGTCCCTCAGCAGGTGGATAAATTCCCTAGATAACAATCCTTGGATGACAGCTATAATTGCTTGGCTCCTCTGCTTGTCAAAGCTCAAGGTTCAGATTCCCTGGAGAGGGGCTGTGATTGGCAGCTCAATAGAAATACACCACAGGAGAGAGATTTCTCCAAAGGAAGGAGGATGCCATTAACAGGAACAGGTAAGATGTTGACTCAGACCTGCTTTTCTGACAGGGATTCTGCCCTATGTCCAAGCTTCCAGGTCACTCTGCTTCTGTGACATCTGAAGCCTGGTGCTATCAGGCTGCCTTGGGACTTTGTCAGATTTGATCTTTGTTCTTTTCTTTTCTCTTTCTTGACAGGGTCTCACTCTGCTGCCCAGGCTGGGGTTCTGTGGCACAGTTACCACTCATTGTAGCTGCAAATTCCTGGGCTTAAGTGAGTCTCCTGCCTCAGCCTCCTGAGTAGCTGAGACTACAGGGGGTGCCACTACACCCAGCTAATTTTTTTAAAAATTATTTTTTGTAGAGATGGTATCTTGCTATGTTGCCCAGGCTGGTCTCAAACTCCTGACCTCAAATGATTTTCCCACCTCAGCCTCCCAAAGTGTTGGGATTATAGGCATGAGGTGCTGTGCCTGGCAGATTCGGGCATGCCTGAGTATTTGCCTTGTCTCCTTGGTTCCTCTATGCTTGCCAAATCTATGCAAAACATATTTTGGGGAAACCCCCTAGGGATGGTACCTAAGGGTATACCTTTGTAGAGCCTCATTGGCATTGTCAACATTAGCGCTTATATTTTTCATGCCTTTCTAAGCCTTTGAAGAAACTCTGCCCTCTGCTTGAGGTGCTTTTTACTGTGCTACAAATGCCTACTCACCTTCAAGCTCAAATGTCACCCCTTCTGTGAATACCACCCTGCCTGAAATTTGTAGTTCAATGGCAGAGACTCATGTAGAATCCAGATGCCCTGGCCTCCAGTTACAGTCATTACAATACATGGGCTAGTAATTAGAGCTTTGGAGTCAAATAACTCTTGGTTTGAATCCCCATTCTGCATTTATGTTTTGGTAACCTTGAAAATGTTCTTTACCATCTTGGAGACCTGAGTTTCTCTTCTTTAAAGGGGATATTAACAGTACCAACTTCTTGTGGTCAAGGGAAAATTAAACAAGGTAATGTATGTAAAGTGGTTTGCACAATGCCTGGCACACAGTAAGTGCTCAATAAATGTTAGCTATTATTGTTGTATTGTGTTTTGGTACCAGGAAGATTATGTAAATGAATTAATGCATAGAAAGCTTTAAAACCCTTAGGGACAAGTAGAGTAACCATAACATGCAGACTCAGGAAGCCCCAGGGAAGAGTCAGCATTGAAAGTCTGTTACTGCAAAAGTTGTAAACAAACCTTAAAATACTAATTAGGCAACTGCATAACTCACTATCCTAAATAATGAAATATGTGTGGCTGTTGTTCATGGTTCAAAATAATAAATTCTAAATAAATCACTCAGAGCATTATTAATAACTAAACACAGTCTGCAAAGAAGTTAATGTTTTTTTTTTTAATGCTCATGAATTTTATAAAAAGAGAAAGTATCAAAATCAGACCCTTTTGAGATTTTAGTGGATTGCTAAGACAGTCTGGTTTTGTAGGAAGATTATTGGAGTTAGAATTGGAACATCTGTTTGAGTCCTGGCTCTGTTGGTCATTAGCTGTGCGATTTTGGGGAAGACAGCCTTTCTGTGTATTTCCTCACATAGGTAGTCTACACGAAAGGACCTTAAACATTGCAAAATGCTTTTTAGACAATAAAATGCAGTTTGATTAAAAAATATACTTATGAAGACAAAGCATTCATTCATTCATTTCTTCCTTTGTTGGGCTTTCGATTGATGAACACCTATTACAAGCCTAGCATGGTAGAAGTTGCAATCTGGGATCAAAAGGCAGCAGAAAAATGTTATGTCCACTCTTAAGAAACCAGTAGGCTAGTTAAAAAGACAATATACATACAGCATGTCTAAGTAAATGCATCCTTCTAAGATTTTCCTGCATTTAGATCCAGGGAAACACAAAGTTAGTAGGAGAAAGATTAGAACTTACTCAAGGAAAGCCATCTTGAAGGAGGTCTTAGATTGTGTCCTGTAGTACAAGGAAGAGTGTGGGAGTGGAGAGGGAGGAACAATTTACATGGCTGGATCACCATGACTCAGACAGATGGGAAACAGTGAAGACACGTTTGGTAATGGTCAGTCAATAATAAATCAGAGGACACATTTGCGTTGGGTACGGTATGAGTCTAGCACTGTCCTAGGTGCTGTCGGGAATGTGGGAGAAGGAAGAGGCTCAGTCTCCATCCCCTGGGAGTTTTAACCTGAGAGGAGGTGAGATAAATACCGGCAAAGCCCTTGAAAAAGAGATAGGGCATGAGTTCAGCGCTACAAGTTGTGAAACTGAACCGCAGGGCTAAGCCATCTGGTAACGTCTGGCTGATATTTTTCCATAGAGAAAGACTGTACCTTTAAATCCACAGCTCAGGAAAACATGTCAGTTTGCCAAGTTTCTGCTAAGCCATCCTGAAAAAAAAATATTCAACAGCTTTCACCAGCCAGAGGCCCCAATATCCAATCTCTGTCTCAAATGATAAATGACATTTGTCAGTTGACAAAGCAAATGGCCTCGACCATTTGAGGACATGGTCCTGCTGTGCATAGCACTCCTGTTGAACCAGCCAAGAGCATCTTGAGGTGAAAAAAAGTCTTTTTGTGCATGAACCCTTCAGAGATGGTCTGGGAACAAGCAGCCGTTGTCACTCCGGGGTCAGTTCCTCATTAGGAGCGGAAACCCTGGTAGGAAATAGCTATCTCGGCAGAAGAGGATTTCTCAGGTCTAGTGGCTGGATTAGCCAGGGGATGGCCTGGAACCTTGTTGATGGGCATGCACTTTGGCTAAATTTCTGATGGGGTCTTTGTGCTTTTTTTATAGTATCCCCTGGATCCTATTGCTTTAGAGTAGAAGTTAATTGTTGTTATTGTGAGACAACATCCAGGGGTAGAGCTCACATTGATACTAACAGCACAGCTGATGGTGTTGTGCATGGGGTGGTGCAGGGCTAAGGTGAGGAATTTTGGCATTGTGGATGGTGGTGCTCTCAATTTCCAGGTGTTTAACCTCCCTGGCTCCCACCCACTGAATGGTAGTGTCATCCCCAGTCATGGGACTGTTAAAACTGTCTGCACATTTCCAACCTCCACTGCCAGGGTTTGTGCGGAACCCAAAAGCACATGGGGTGATGGGTGCTTGTAGGGAACCTGTCCTCCACCTGATCCCAGCCTGCTCTGCTGTTCTCTAGAAGCCTGGAGCAGGGTTGGATCTCTGCCTTTCTCAAAACTGATCCCTGGGGGCTGGGGTACTGGGGGTGGTGGACTGTGACTTAGATTTAGTGTGTTCCTCACTCTGCTTTTTGAGCTAGGTGTTTACTATGCCCTCTGGAAGAATCCCTCAACTTTCCAGAAGGAGGTGAGTCCATGGCACCCGGCTCAAAGGAGCTGGGAAAAGCAGATGGAGGAGGTCGATTGGGTAGATATGGGAACATTACTGAGGTCTCACTGAAAACAGTTCCTAACGAGAAGGGCTTTCCGGTTTCATCCAGTCTAAGCTGAGGGCCAGGCAGGGAGAAAACCCCAAGGTCAAGTTTTTTCTAATGTGTGGTCCATTGATGATTCACATTAGATTGACCTGGGGTCCTTGTGAAAAATGCAGATTTGGGGCCTCTACAGCCTTCTATGTTAGATTATCTGGATTTTGGGTTGAGAATCTGAATTTTCGAAAGCACCCCAGGTGATTCTTCTTCAAGCTGAATGTTTAGAGAACTAAGGATCTAGTCAATGCTTGAGATCCTTCTTTAAGAACTCTTATTAATAACAGTCCATCTTTGGTCATCTTTAGTGGAGGAGGCCTCATTTTCTTTGGAGACAGTCCATTGCCTCTCTGGATAGCTCTGGTCAGCAAAACTTCCCAACAGGAAAGATATGATCTCATTGACGGGGAACCCCAAGCCCAAACTGTGTGTGTGTGTGTGTGAATACATGCATTTCCAATAGACTTGAAAGTATACACACTTTTTAACTAAGTGTGACTCCTTATAGGAGGGTGAGTGAAATGTGGATGAGTGGGGAAGTTAAATGGGGAACTGTGACTTTTTATTTTGTGTATGTATGTATTGTTCTAATTTTTCTTTTATACTATACATGTATTAGTGTGTAATTTAAAAAATAAAAGACAAAACCACACCAATATTGATGTTCTTTACATTGAGCCCAAATCTACTCCCCTCTCTATCTTCCCCTCTATCTCTAAGGGATCGCATAGAATGCTGTTTCTTCCCCATCTGCCAAATGTTTTGGAGGAGCCAGGCTCAGTGGCATACTCTTATATTTCAAGCTACTTGGGGAGATCACTTGAGCTCGGGAGTTTGAGACCAGCCTGGGCAACATAGTGAGATCCCATCTTAAAAAACTGTTTTATTTTAAAAAAGAAATTCAATGGAATTTTTAGAAAAAGTTTTAAAATGCTGCTAGCTTGTTTCTTTTGTGGCACCAGCTCTCTAGGCCAAGTGGTCCTGGTTCCTTGACCCTTGCACAGTGACCTGGAATGTGAGCCTTCCAGGAAACTGTCCCTATGCTTGGTAATGCTGTTCAGCTTGACTGTATTCTGTGAAAATTATGCTCTGTGCCCTGTACCGAGAGCAGCATCCTGGGTGTGCTTGGAGCACTATGGAGGGAGCAGGATGGTCATTTTCATCTCCTTAGGTCCTGTCTTTCCATGAATGCTGTTGCAGCCTTCTTGGCAGTGGTGTCACAGTGATGACTCCTGCTGAGCAGGGAGTCACCGAAAACCTCTCAATCTTTTTCACACTGGCTGCTGCCAGGGCTTATTTGCCCCCACCCTGTACTGCTTTCAGCTGGCTTTCTGGACCCTTTTGGAGAACCTTAAACTAATTCCTGTTGACTTCATCTTGTTTGGCTTGGCTCATTGATTGAGGAGGCTGAAGCCGCTTTTCTTTTTGAATCTTGATTTTGTTCTCAGCAGAAATCTCTTTTTGCAAAGTTTTATTTTATTTGACTGCCAGCAGGGAAAAGCCCTCTTTATTTTGAACAGGAGACTCTTAGAAAATCAGCCTGAGCTTGGCATTTGCTAGTACCCTGAACAAATGCAGAATTTGCTGTCAGCCTGATTGGACAAGGCTCCACTTCAGGGTCTGCTACCTAAGGCGGGTCCCATGACATATGCTGCCAGGCTGGAAGGAAGCTCTGCAGACAGCGGGTCCCCTTCCCAGACAGATGGGGGTCTCTCTTTTTCTGAAACATCCCCTGGGAAGGCTTGATGGGGAGCATCTTCCCAAAATGGGATGTCTGTGTATTGTGAGTGGCTTTATTGCTCAGAGCATCTGGATATGTTGTGATAAACAGCATGATAGATGATTTCAATGCTTCTGGAATGGGTTGCCCAGACAGAAGGAACAGAACAGAGAACATTTGCCTCCCTATTGCTTGGAACAGAGTGGGGTTGCTCACAAAAACTTCGTCTGAGTGGTTCTTCTGTTCGTTGCATTAGCAATTTCAGCACTGTGGGCCCGAGGGGGACTTAGAGAAGGGGATATTTACTTGAGATAGTGAGCTGGATGGAGAGAGTGTTCATTTATTAGTTCAGCAAAGATTCTTTGAGGTTTGAGAGTCACTGTGCTAGGGCACTGGGAATAAATGGCAAGAAAACCAGACATGAGTCCCGAGCTCACATGCTCTCAGGTTAGTCAAAGAGGCATATGTTAATGGAATGATCGCTCAAGTACAAGTATAATTACAATGGTAAATGAACAAAGAGAACGTGTTGTTCTGCTGAGTATTCTAATTTCAGTCTAGAAGGTCAGGGAAGGGTTCTCTGAAGAGGTGACATTTCAGCTGAAATCTGCAAGTTGAGTGGGAAGTAAGTTGGCAGAGAGGTGGAAGGCATGACAGGTATATGCTAAGAATGTGCTAAGGCCTGTATTAGTCCGTTTCCATCCTGCCGATAAAAACATACCTGAGACTGGGTAATTTATAAAGAAACAGAGGTTTAATGGACTCACAGTTCCATGTGGCTGGGGAGGCCTCACAATTATGGTGGAAGGTGAAAGGCACATCTTACATGGTGGCAGGCAAAAAGAAAATGAGAGCCAGGTGAAAGGGGAAGCCTCTTATAAAAACATCAGATCTCATGGGACTTACTACCGCAAGAACAGTATGGGGAAAACTGCCCCCAACCATCTCCCACTGGGTCCCTCCCATAACGTGTGGGAATTATGGGAGCTACAATTCAAGATGTGATTTGGGCGGGGGCCCAGCCAAACCATATCAGGCCCTGTGGCAGATGGGGGCATAGGATGGTTAAGCACAGGAAAGAAGGCCAGTGTGTCTGGGTAAGGAGAGCAAGGAGGGATCATGTTGCAGTATAAGGTTAGAAATATTAATACAGATTATGGTAATAATCATATTGACAATAATCATGTTTTTACTGAAGGTTTATGGTTTTCCAGGCACCATAAAATACTTCCTATGTAATAATTCATTTATTTTCTCTGACAAACTTATAACATATGTACTTTTATTTCCATTTTACCGAAGAGGAAATTGAGACACAGAAAAGTTAAGTAACTTCTCTAAACTGGTGAGGAACAGTACTCTACAAGGTCTTAGAGTTCTCTTTTGGGATTTGTTCTTGATCTTAAGAACTATGGAAAGCTATTGAAGATTGTAAGCAGGGCGGAGAGATGATAAGATTCGTGTTTTGAGGTTGCTCTGGCTGCTAGGTGGAGGATGGATGAAAAGGAGCAAAGGGGGAGCTGGGGAAAGCAAGAAGAGACAGCTATCACTGGTGTCCAAGTGAGAGATGCCACCAGCTCATGCTGGCTTCGGGGCCATGGTGATGGAAGGAAATGGACTAATTGGAAAGGTGAAACGTTTTTAAAGTAAATCAAGATTTGGTAAGGGATTGGACAGAGGATGAAAGAGAAGAAGATGTCAAGGATGACTCCTAGGTTTCCATCAAATCTAACTGGATGGATGGGGAAGATGATGAGTTGGGCTTTTGGCACAATCAATTTGATCAGCTGAGAGAGTGAGAGCCAAATAGGCAGTAGGATATGAACTTCTGTTGCTCAGAGAAGAGGACTGGACTCTAATTCTGGGAGTCATTGATGAATAGCTGGTAAATGAAGTTGTGGCTTGGATGAGATGGCTTAGAGAGAGGGTAAAGAGGGAGAAGCCTAGTGGGCCTGGGGCAGACCCAGCCTTAATGAAATCTAATGTGCTAGCCAGATAGAGGAAGGTAAGCTTACAGAGGGGACAGAGAAGGAAGTGGCCAGAAGATGCAAACCAGGAGAATGTGTGGGCAATTTTTCCAGGAGGGAGTGCATTTGTGGGAAGAGGCGGGGTTATTGGTGCTGTATGCTGCTGAGATGTCAAATAATAGGAATAGGCATTGTCCATGAAATCCAACAAAAGGGAGATCATGTTCATTTTCTAGGGCTTCATAGCAAATTAACACAAGCTGGGTGGCTTAAAACAACAAGAATTTATTATTCTACAGTTCTGGAGGCAAGAAGCCTGAAATTCAGTTGTGGGCTGGGCCATGCCCTCTCTGCAGGCTCAATGGGAGGATCCTTCCACGCCTCTTCCAGCTTCAGGTGGTTGTCGGAGGTGCTTGGCATTCCTTGGCTTATAGAGGCATTGCTTCGTTCTCTGCCTCCGTCTTCACAAGGCCTTCATAGGCTTCTCCTCTGTGTGTCTTCAGGCTTTTCTCTCTTCTTATAAGGACACCAGTCACATCAGACGGGCCCACCTGCTTCAGTATGACCTCATCTTAACTTGATTATGTCTGCAAAGAAGGTATTTCCAAGGAAGGCCAAAGTCACAGATCCTGGGGGTTAGGACTCAAACACAACTTTTTGGGGTACATAAGTCAATTTATAACAGATTTCATCCATAACTTTGGGAGCTGTTTTTGTGGCAGGATGAGGGAAGATGACCAGAGTGTATTGAGAAGAGATTGAGAGGTGGAAAATATGGGCTAGCACAAGAAAAACAACTCTTTTAAGAAATTTGGCTGCATGACTGTTCACAGTAGCCGAGGTTTGGCAGCAACCTAAGTGTTTATCAACAGATGAATGGGAAAAAAATGGGGCGCATGTACATGATGGATTACTATTCAGCCATGGAAAAGAATGAGATCCTGTCATTTGCAACAACATGGATGGAATTGGAGGTCATTATGTTACATGAACTAAACCAGGCACAGAAAGACAAACATTGCATGTTCTCACTAATTTGTGGGAGCTAAAGATCAAAACCAATTGAACTCATGGACACAGAGAGTGGAAGGATGGTTCCCAGAGGCTGGGAAGGGTAGTGGGCGGTGCAGGAAAGTGGCAATGGTCAATGGGTACAAAAAAATGGGAAAGGATGAATAAGATCTACTACTTGATAGCACAACAGGTGACTATAGTCAATAATAACTGTACATTAAAAAATAACTAAAGGAGTATAGTTGGATTGTTTAAAACACAAAGGATAAGTGCTTGAGGGAATGGATACCCCATCCTCCCTGATGTGATTAGCATGCATTGTATGTATCAAAACATCTTATGTACTCCACAAATATATACCCCTACTATGTAACCACAAAAATGAAAAATGAAACATTAAAAAAAAGAAATTTGGCTGCCTGGAGCACTAGAGCAGCAGACCAGTGTCGGAAAACCTGTCTGAGCACCAGCTTCGCCACAACCGGTGTGACCTTGGGTCAACCACTTCGCCTCTCTGAGCCCTGGTGTCTCATTTGGGGAATGACCACGTTCACTTTAGAGTGAGTTGGAGGTCTTGCGAAACTTCAAGGAGATGAGGTGCAGTAAGGTTTGCAGACTCTAAAAGCAATAGGGAGATGCAAGTGATTATGGTTATGTGGTTTTAGGGAGACTCTGGCCCACATTTGGCAATATGTGTAAGGCAGGAGGCCGAGGTAGAACATCAGGGTTGGGTACTTCCTTCACTGGGGCTTCTGACCCGCACAGACGACACGAAGACCTCCCTGTTGAGCAGGCGGGGCTTCCTGGCTACACTCTGAGAGTCTTCACGGAGGAACTGTGTGTGTGGTTGTGTGGCATGGTCTTCTACTGAGACCAGCTCGGTCGTAGAGACCTCCACCCAGGTGGTGCTGAAGGATTTAAGAAGCAGACACCCAGATAGAACAGCACAGTGGAACTATCGGGGGCCTTCCAAGCTGAGAGCCTCAGGGGCTGACAGCGTTCCCGGCTGAGGGCCTTGAGCAGACTCTGACCCACGAATTTTTTCTCTCTGAACAGGTGATTATTATTAACAAGCAGGCGTTCTGTGTTTTCTCATAGATCCAAGATAAACTAGGTAGGCAGCTGGTGCCTGCTTACCACTGATCGAAGACAAACTAGAAAGCAGTCTCCACAATGGAGCCTCAGGGGCAACGTTGCATATCCCGTGCTCAAAGAATTGTTTTAACCTGTGTATGATATACATATACTGCTTTGCTTCTCTAGAATGCCCCAAGTAGTTTTCCACTTGGGGGCGGGGTGCAGCTAGGTTTTCCTTGCTGCTGCTCTTAACAATATATTTTATCACACACTCAGCATTTTTCAACAGTGTTTCTTTGTCACTTCCCATAGGCTTTCCATCAGTCCAGTGTCTTCCACACTCAATCTTGGAACCTCTGACACAGGCAGAGAAGTTGCAGCCTAGAGTCTTGGCTCTTGGGTGTTGATGGGGACCTAGAGGACTCTACCTGCTTAGGTCCAGTGTCTGTCATTGGGCTTGCAGCCAAGCCCCAAGACCTTCTTGTGGGTTGACAAAGAGGGGAACACTTTGCCCCAGGGGTTAGGGAACCTGGGCAGAAGCTGGTTCTAGAGGTTCCACTGAGCAAGCTGAGGCCAGGCGGGACCCACGGCCTTAAGAGTAACTAGGGAGTCCCCTGCAGGGTGGAACCCAGCAGCGATGGGGCTGCAGGCAGCAGTCTCCCCGCCCCCCACCCAAGAGTCGGGGAAGCAGAGAGTGGCGGTATACTCTGTGAGGAAGGGCAGATCATCCTTCCAAGGAAGAGGCTGGTTGGCTACAGGGCCTCTGTTGCTAGCAATGATTAATTTACTCCTTGCTGCATTTTTTGGATGTCAGACCCAGGTGCTGAGCTGGGTGGTTGGGGAAGTGCCAGGGCTGAGAGGCTGCAGCAGGGGGCCTGGGTGGCAGAGACTCCAGCAGCCATGGGGCCTACCAAGTGCAAGGTGTCTTTACAGGAAGAGAAACTCCCTCCAAAGCAGCCCTCATGTGCACATCACCCGGAGATCTCTTTAAAATGCATATTTGGATACAGTAGGTCTAGGGTAGGGCTAGAGGGTCTGCATTTCTAAAACGTTCTCAGGTGATGCCCATGCTGCTGTCCCACAGACCACACTTTTGGTAACAAGGGTAGGGGAATGGGGGTTAAGTGTCAGCAGTCACGGGAATCTCATGGCATTCAATTGCAGGGGCTGCAGCCAAGTCTCCCAGGAATCAGGAGTTGTCAGCAGGGACAGAGTCTCTCTCTGGAGCTGCGTGGACTCTGGTCTGCCCATCTGCTCTCTTCTCCTCTAGTCTGGCTTCCTCTGTAAGTAGTTGTAACTTGGCTTGTCCTTGACTATCCTTACCATTACAGGATTCTGACCTCAGCCTCACAGCACCAGCACCAATCTCTGTCCGGCTGTAGCTTTTTTGTCTCTTACTCCACACTTGTTGTTCCTCTCAAGACTGTGATTGGCTCAGCCCTGTCAGGTGTCCACACTCAATCCAAGCAGCTGTGCTAAGGGGCCAACATGCAGGGCTTCTCCGGAGCCCTTTTAAGCAAGGTTAGGGGACCCCACTCAATGGGAAGACTCGGTGAGGTGGGTTAAAAAAAATACAGCCTTGACAAACTTGTTCAAACATTATCAGAAACTTGAAAAAAAAATTAAAGTTTCAGGATATATTTTGGCTGCTTTCCAAAATGCACATTATTTTGGATTATTCATGGAACAAGGTGGGTGGGCACCATAATCTTTTTCTTGCTTAAGACCCTGGAAGGAGCAAGGGCTTGGCGTCAGCCCCAAATATGCCCCAGAGAGAAACCAGCAGGGTGTGTACAGAGACCAAAGGCCTGTAGATTGAGACATATTAGGAGGTGGGGGAGGACAGAACCTGAGACGGGGCTGTTAGTTCATGTGCCCCAGGTCAGATCAACTGTGAAGAAGCTGCTGTAGCGTCTTTGTAGCCCAGGAACAGTGACCCAGGTACCAGATCCCAGGTGCAGGAGGAGGGACTACATTTTTTTTTTTTTCAAGATGGAGTTTCCCTCTGTCGCCCAGGCTGGAACGCAGTGGCACAATCTCAGCTCACTGCAACCTCCGCCTCCAAGTTCAAGCGATCCTGCTGCCTCCAAGCTCCAGGTTCAGGTGATCCTTCTGCCTCAGTTCCTCTAGTAGCTGGAATTATAGGCGCATGCCACCATGCCTAGCTAATTTTTGTATTTAGTAGAGATGGGGTTTCACCATGTTGGCCAGGCTGGTCTTGAACTCCTGACCTCAGGTGGTCCACCTCAGCCTCCCAAAGGGCTGGGATTGTAGGTGTGAGCCACCGTGGCCAGCCGAGACTAAATTTAAGTGACAGCAATAGGGTCTGTTGATGGGGAAGCATTATGGTTCTTTCACTTGGGTTTCTTATTTCAAGATATGGAAATAAGACCTACAGAGATTCTGACTCACTCAAGGTTAACCTCCCAGATGTGGCTGAGCCAGCCAAGAAAGTCAGTGTCCTGACACCCAGCCATGAGCTTTTCTGAAATTGAGGGGACTCTTAAGAATACATAATACTACCAAGGTTTTTGTTCACACAGAGTTTGCAAAGCAGTTGTGGAGGACTCTCCTAAGAAGGGCAAGCAGTCCCTGAGGGGGAGGAGCTGCTTGCTGCAGGAGCTGCTTGCCAGCAATTATTAATTCACTCCTTCTGGATCCGTCTTGGGGGCCTCCCGCGCACAATCACATTAGGAGTGTTGGCAGCTGCGGAGGGAGAAGCCCCACTCAGAGGGAAGAAGGTGGGACTCCTCACAAGGTTGCTCTGCTCCCAGTTCTCGCTCTTGGGAGAAACGCTCAGTGCTTTTGGGCCTGGGATCAGGCTACTGAGGACACAGTGTTCCGGGGATGGTGGCAGATCTTGGAGAAGGGACGGAAACTGGGCCAAGAGACTGGAACTTATGCAAATCAGGCCTGAGGATGGCTCAAGGAGGGGGCAGCCCCTGCCTCATGCCTCCTCCCGCAGTATACCCAGAGCCAAGCACCTCAGGAAGGAGGAAAAAGAAATCTTCAGGAGGAGCTTTATCTTTCATCGTCAATGCTAAGCTTTGTGGGAAGGTGTGTAGGTGTGGATGTGTGGATGTGTGGGGAGAGCAGTGAGCCCTCCTTTTCTCTTGAATCCTTTCTTGCTAAAATAGTCCATGTGTTTAAATGCCTATGAGGCAGAGAGGTTTAGCAGAAATAAAACTTGGTGGTTCAGAAAGGAAGAGAACGGGGTTAACAAGTGCATTAGGTCTGGGAGCAGCTGAATGTGTCTTCTGGGGTCTGGAGGTTTCCAGAACTGTTTTTTTTTTTTTTTTTTTTTTTTTTTTGATGGAGTCTCACTCTGTTGCCTAGGTGGAGTGCAGTGGTGAAATCTCGGCTCACTGCAACCTCCGCCTCCCGGGGTTCAAACAGTTCTCTGCCTCAGCCTCTGGAGTAGCTGGGATTTTAGGTGCCCACCACCACGCCTAGCTATTTTTTTTTTGTATTTTAAGTAGAGATGGAATTTCACCATGTTGGCCAGGCTGGTCTTGAACTCCTGACCTCATGATCCACCCGCCTTAGCCTCCCAAAGTGCCGGGATTACAGGCGTGAGCCACCATGCCCAGCCTAGAACTTTGTTTTTTAAAGGTCAGGTTTCTCAGAGCGGCTGCATACTGTTGTGGAGGCTGTGCACTAAACAGTCCCAGGGCTGCCGGTCCCATTGTGAATATGGAGCCCCCAGCAGCAGGCTCATTTTGTGTAAGTTAGTAAATTAGGGATGACCTACGGCAAAACTGTGAAATTTAGAAACAGTGTCTTCTACTCTGTTCTCAGTGCCCGCCGCCCCCCCCGCCCGCCTTTTTCTGTTTGGCAACTCATGTTCTAGCAGTTGCCTAGCCAAAACTGTCTATTCCCCAGTTTAAACCTTTCCCTTCCTTTTTTCTTGCAAGTCACTCCACTTCCTTGATTTTCTCAGCATGACTGACTCACAGGAAGTCCATCTGACAAACAGCATGCTAAGGGAAACCGTCATAGAATCATAGAGCTGGGGGGACGGGGTGGGCCGTTCTGGTCAGAGATGACAAACCCTGTGCTAAGGATTTTGATTTATTTTTAAATTCAAATGTGGAAGCCTTCCCTTGGGGTGTGGTTTTTTTCTATTTCTCCCTAACCCTATGATTCCTTATCATTTCACGACTACCTGCTTAAATCAGTTATGTTACCTGTCTGCCTTGAGGAGGATATTTCTGAATTTATTGAGCCCCCACTCAATGCCCTCACTTTAGAGATTAGGAAACTGAGGCTCAAAGAGGTGGCATGACTTTCTTTCTGTTCTTTTTGTTTTTTGAGATGGAGTCTCCCTCTGTTGCCCAGGCTGGAGTGCAGTGGCGCGATCTCAGCCCACTGCAACCTCTGCCTCCCAGGTTCAAGCGATTCTCCTGCCTCACCTCCTGAGTAGCTGGGATTATAGGCATGTGCCACCATGCCTGGCTAACTTTTGTATTTTCAGTAGAGACGGGGTTTCACCATGTTGGTCAGGCTGGTCTCGAACTCTTGACCTTGTGATCTGCCTGCCTCGGCCTCCCAAAGTGCTGGGATTACAGTGTGAGCCACCATGCCCGACTTAACTTTCTTAATATGTTCAAACTCTAAGGTGTACTGGGTTTTTAAAATATGGGAGCTGCAGGGGAAATTTGAAGGAATAAATCTCAGATGAGGGGGAACTGCCCAGAGTCACATAGTTTGTCTGCTGGCTGGACTACCTAAGCAATTTGTTGATGATTTCCCTAAGTGTAAAATGAAGGCATGGGACTACGTGATCTCAGATATTTCTCTGGCTCCTTCATTCTCTGATTCCTTCTCTAGAGAAGTTGGGAAGATTCCACTGACAAAGGTTAATAGTGCAAAGTGTGTACAACTGGATCAAAGCAGATTAGAATCATTTTCCCACTTGTCTAATAGTTAATACCTGAAAAACTGATTGGAATGCTGTATGATCCCTCTAATTTAGGTAAGATGGCCTAAACAATTAGATCGGCCCTACAGCGGTCACTAAATTGGATCAGCATTGGCTTCTCATTTTGGCTGTGTTATCACCACGTGATCATATGATTTGTAGAGAGGTGTCTATTGCCCTAAATTCTGCATTATAGGTGTGTAATAAAGAATATGGCTGACCTCTATCTTTGGTTCTAGGAAGGAAGTCTCTAAACTTTTGGAATTTCTCAAGTGGTAGGGGAGTCTTTGTTATTCATAGTGGGCCCCCTTGACCACACCTGATAGTTTATGGTAACGAAGTGACTCAAGGTGGGCCCCTAAAGAGTTTATGCTAAGGAGACAACCCAGGATGTAGGCTGACCGTGCCCGAAAGACCAAACATGTGATGAGAAAGTTGGAGTTTTGAGTCAGCAGTATTAGCTCGACTTCTGGGAAGGGATGAAGGGAAAAAATGAGTTCAGTCACAGGGCTATGATTCAATTAATCATGCCTATGTAATGAAACCTAAATAAAAACTCTGGTCACCAAAGTTTGGGTGAGCTTCCCTGGCTGGCAATGTGAACACAAATTGACACACACTGATGTTGTAGGAGGACAAAGCTTCGTGTTTGGGACCCTCCCAGACCTCATATTTCTCTTTCTTTGGCTGGTTCTGATTTATGTCTTTTTGCTATAATAAAACTATAATCATAAGTGAAGGCTGGGCATGGTGGCTCATGGTGAAACCCCATCCCTACTAAAAATACAAAATTAACTGGGGTTGTTGGCATACACTGTAATCCCAGCCACTTGGGAGGCTGAGACATGAGAACTTCTTGAACTGGGGAAACACAGATGGCAGTGAGCCAGGATCTCGCCATTGCACTGCAGTCTGGGCCATAGAGTAAGACTCTGTCTCTTAAAAAAAAAAAATAGGTCCTGCTGTCAAGATGGCCAAATTGGAACAGCTCTGGTCTTCAGCTCCCAGCAAGATCGACACAGAACGTGGGTGATTTCTGCATTTCCTGAGGTACCTGGTTCATCTCACTGGAACTGGTAGGACAGTGGGTGCAGCCCACGGAGGGCAAGCCAAAGCAGGGTGGGGTGTTGCCTCACCCGGGAAGCACAGGGGTCAGGGGATTTCATTTCCCTAGCCAAGGGAACCCATGAGGACTATACCAGGAAGAACAGTGCATTCTGGCCCAGATACTGCGCTTTTCCCATGGACTTTGCAACTGGCAGACCAGGAGATTCCCTCCGGTGCCTACCCCACCAGGGCCTTGGGTTTAAAGCACAAAACTGGGTGGCTGTTTGGACAGACACTGAGCTAGCATCAGGAATCTTTTTCCATACCCCAGTTGTGCCTGGAATGCCAGCAAGACAGAACCGTTCACTTCCCTGGAAAGAGGGCTGAAGCCAGGGAGCCAAGTGGTCTGGCTTGGTGGATCCCACCCCCACAGAGCCCAGCAAGCAAAGATCCACTGGCTTGAAATTCTCACTACAAGCGCAGCAGTCTCAGGTTGACCTGGGACACTCAAGCTTGGTGGGGGAAGGGGATTCCATCATTGCTAAAGCCTGAGTCGGTGGTTTTACCCTCACAGTGTAAACAAAGCTGCAGGGAAGTTCAAACTGGGCAGAGCCCACCACAGCTCAGCAAGGTCGCTGCTGTCATACTGCCTCTCTAGATTCCTCTCTGGGCAGGGCATCTCTGAAAAAAGGGCAGCAGACCCAGTCAGGGACTTATAGATAAAACCCCTATCTCCCTGGGGGAGAGAATCTGGGGGAAGGGGTGGTTGTGGGCACAGCTTTGACAGACTTAAACGTCTTTGCTTCACAGCTGTGAAGGGAGCAGTGGATCTCCCAGCACAGTGTTCAAGTTCTGATAAGAAACAGACTGCCTCCTCAAGTGGGTCCCTGACCCCTGTGGATCCTTACTGGGAGACACCTCCCAGTAGGGGCTGACAGACGCCTCATACAGGAGAGCTCCAGCTGGCACCTGGTGGATGCCCCTCTGGGACAAAGCTTCCAGAGGAAGGTACAGGCAGCAATCTTTGCTGTTCTGCAGCCTCCCTTGGTGATACCCAGGTAAACAGGGTCTGGAGTGGACCTCCAGCAAACTCCAGCAGACCTGTAGCAGAGGGATCTGGCTGTTAGAAGGAAAACTAACAAACAGAAAGGAATAATATCAACATCAACAAAAAGGGTGTCCACTCAGAGACTCCATCTGAAGGTCACCAGCATCAAAGACCAAAGGTAGATAAATCCATGAAGATGGGGAGAAACCAGTGGAAAAAGGCTAAAAATTCCTAAAACCAGAATGCTGTTTCTCCTCCAAAGGATCACAACTCCTTTCCAGCAAGGGAACAAAACTGGATGGAGAATGAGCTTGACAAATTAACAGAAGTAGTCTTCAGAAGGTGGGTAATAACAAACTCCTCTGAGCTAAAGGAGCTTGTTCTAACCCAATGCTAGGAAGCTAAGAGCCTTGAAAAAAGGTTAGAGGAATTGCTAACTATAATAACCAGTTTAGAGAAGAACATAAATGACCTGATGGAGCTGAAAAACACAGCACGAGAACTTTGTGAAGCATACACAAGTATCAATAACCGAATCCATCAAGTGGAAGAAAGGATATCAAGGATTGAAGATCAACTCAGTGAAATAAAGTGAGAAGACAAGATTAGCGAAAAAAGAGTGAAAAGAAACAAACAAATCCTCCAAGAAATATGGGACCATGTGAAAAGACCAAATCTATGTTTGATTGGTGTACCTGAAAGTGTTGGGGAGAATGGAACCAAGTTGGAAAACACTCTTTGGGATATTATCCAGGAGAATGTCCCCAGCCTAGCAAGGCAGGCCACCATTCAAATTCAGGAATGCTGCTGAGAGATCATTCAAGTGCTGAAAAATTGCCCAGAGCCTGTGGAGAAATAGGAACACTTTTACACTGTTGGTGGGAGTGTAAATTAGTTCAGTCATACAGAGAACACCACAAAGTTACTCCTGGAGAAGAGCAACCCCAAGACACATAATCGTCAGATTCATCAAGGTTGAAATGAATGAAAAAATGTTAAGGGCAGCCAGTGAGAAAGATCAAGTTACCCACAAAGGGAAGCCCATCAGACTCACAGTGGATCTATCAGCAGAAACACTACAAGCCTACATGATTTGTAGAGAGGTGTCTAACTTGACCATCACCTGATGGTTGCCTGACATTCCTGGGGGATGTCGAGGGGTGGGAGGAGCCCTCTCCTGCTCTGCTGGCGTCTGACTAGCTACCTCTGTAACAGAGAGAAGAGATTCTAAGGCTCCAGGATCATGCCTTCTACACATCCAGGACATGGCTTCCCATATGTCTGTGGGCACCCCTCTCTGCTCTGTTCACCCCATCCTGGGACTTAGTTCTCCATTCTGGAAAAAGCCACAGATTCTTTAGGGAGGCTTGCTCATGGTCTGATTAATAGCTTTCAAGATGAGCAAAATATTGATCCAGCATGTGGGCTCTAGTGCAGACTTCGTATGTTCAAATCCTGGCATTACTGTTAAAATTTGTGTGACTCTGGGCAAAGAGAATCTCTTAAGCTCTCTGTCTGCTTTCTCATCTAGGAAATGGAATAATAACAACCTTTGCCTAATGAATTAAATGAGCAGTTACATTCAAAGTGCTTAAAAATTGCCCAGAGCCTGTGGAGAAATAGAAACACTTTTACACTGTTGGTGGGAGTGTAAATTAGTTCAATTATTGTGGAAGACAGTGTGGTAATTCCTCAAGGATCTAGAACCATAGATACCATTTGACCCAGCAATCCCATTACTGAGTATATATACCCAAAGGATTATAAATCATTCTTCTATAAAGACACGTGTTCACGTATGTTTGTTGCAGCACTGTTTACGATAGCAGAGGCTTGGAACCAACCCAAATGCCCATCAATGATAAACTGGATACAGAAAATGTGGCGCATATACAGCACAGAATACTATGCAGCCATAAAAAGGGATAAGTTCCTATCCTTTGCAGGGACATGGATGAAGCTGGAAGCCATAATGTTCAGCAAACTAACACAGGAACAGAAAAGCAAACACACGTTCTCACTCATAAGTGGGAGTTGAAGAATGGGAACGCATGGACACAGGGAGGGGAACATCACACACTGGGGCCTGTCAGGGGGTGAGGGGCTAGGGGATGGAGAGCATTAGGACAAATAATGCATGTGGGGCTTAAACGCTAGATGACGGGTTGATGGGTGCAGCAAACCACCATGCCACTTGTATACCTACGTAACAAACTTGCATGTTTTGCGCTTGTATCCCAGAGCTTAAAGTTAAAATAAAAAATGCCCAGAGCAAAGGGAAGGCCTCCATTAGTTATTCTTATTCTTATACTCCATTGAGCTCTGTCAATAGAGGCAGCCTAATGTACTCTAAAATGCATGGGCTTCGCATAGGGACAGACCTGGGCCTTAAATTCTCTCCCTGTCCCTGCCTTGCTGCCCAACTTTGGGCAAGATGTTTAGCTTCTCAGTGCTCAATTTTCTCATCAACAAAATGGAACCACTGACATTTGCAGTATTATCCCAAGGCATAAAAACTATATAATTTAAGTCCCTGACCCATGGTTAAGTGGTAGCTGTGATTACTGGCTCTGCTGGTTGATGTTTGTAGCCAATAAGCTGCCTGCTAAGGTGCATGAGTCAGAGGAATGAGGGTGGGAATGGAGTCCTAAAGGTTAGGTTAAGTTGCTAAGGGATTGGAAGTAGGGACGAAGGGAGAGGCCTGGTGCTTCTCTTGAAGATGCTCCCACAGAGCAACTTGGGTGGGGGGCGGGGTGCCAGCACCAGCAGCTCAGGGTTGTCTCCAGGAAGGTGAAATTCATTGCTATTCTCTACAATCGGCTTTGTTATTTATGTGTCACACTGTTTGTTTATTGAATAGGTATTCGACAGAAGTATACTCAGCAGAGCGCATCAGCGGGGATGGTGTTTTACCAGCAAATAAATTAGAATCATGGAGTCAGCTAAGGCATAACTAAGTACATGGCATAAATATGTCATTTGGCCATTATGAATTCATTCATGTATACGAATCTTTAATGCAGTTCTATCAAACCTTTAAATGAAATATTCTCTTTATATCAGGCCTGTATTTTAATTACAGGCAGGAATAATATTAGTGCATCCTCCAGGAGCTGTGAAAGTTGACTAGTGCACTATGTGACAGCTTCTATCCAAGGCCCTCAGAGCATGCCCAGCCCCAGCACAGGCCAGCCCCCGGCAGCACGCCTGACCTCTCCTTTTCCTTCCTCTCTCAGCCCTGCTTGTTTCTCCTCCTGTTGCAGTAGTGCATTGGAAGGCAGAAGGAGAAATGGGAGTGTGAAGAGGGGAGGACAGACAGCAGGTTAAGGCCCTGGGGCTCAGCCAAGGCACACGAGGGGAATAAGGTGCTAGGATCAGTGGAGTCCCCCGAGAGTCCAAGGCAAACATTTCCAAAGTGCTCTTGACTGACACTTCAATTCCCCATTCCCTGCTGAGAAAGCTTGCTTCCTAAGACTTGCATTTGAAAGAACAGTTACCCCCTCCCACTGACCTTTGCCTACTTCTTTTTTTCTTGCAGAGAAGAAAGGAGGAAAAAGAACTTAAGAAAGTAAAGAAAGAGAGTGTCACAGTGACCATTCCTCTGCTATCAGTCATTGGTGGCGGTGGAGGTGAGTGGAGAGAAACTAGGAGGGGTGCAGGAAGGTCCCAAGCTGCTCGTGGAAGAGCTGAAAAGTTTCTATGTCTATTCAAATATTATTAGCACGATGGGAAAGAGCCATTTCCCAAGCTTTCTTACAAGTGATTTCCACCGTGATTGCAGCTTCATGTGCTGTTTCTTTTCTTTCTCTCTAACTCTCACTAGTGCCACACACATCTTAATCGTGTATCTTGTCGCCAGCAACCTAGGATTATTTTTTTTCTTGACCAATTTATACTGATTGTGTGGGAGGTTCACAGGATATGGTGGACGGGGTGGGGGGCGGTGGTGGGCGCGGGTAGATCTTCAGAAATCCCTACACTAAATGCCTCATCTCTGATGTGGGTCTTCAAACAACTAAAAGGTTCTAGGGTAAAAGAGTCAAGTTTGCTATTATTTGGACTCAGTGTTCTTAGGATTCATTCTACCCTCCCTCCTGGCTCCCTCATTTCCAGATACTGTAAGATAACTTGAAGGCTCCCAGAAAAAGAAACCAACTCTAATAAATTTCTGTTACTCAACATTTTTTTTTGCATGTAGGAAGTAGAAAGAAAGCAAAATGTATTTCAGTAATTACCAGGGTTTGCCTGGAACCGAGGGCTTGCTGGGTGAGGGAAGGCAGAGAGGGTTGGGAAAAAGGCACCTTGATCTTGGTGGCATCAAACCTGCTCGTCATCACACTCTTCCATGTCCCAGTGGAATGATTGTACCTATTTTATTTTTGACACTGGACACGGCAAATATATTCTTTTTCATATCTTGCATTCATAGCAACATGTTATTTACATGATATTTAAAAGGTGTTTTGAATCGTTGAGTGGGAAAGTTTTAGAATGGAGTATGACCTTAGACGTCATCTTGTTCACTTCTTCACTTTCCAGAAGAGGAAACTGAATATGGAGAGCATGGTCTTAAGTAAGAACAGATACTGAGTGAGTGGCAGAAAAAAGGAATAAGCTCAACAGAGAACAGAAAATTGCCCAGAAGACTACTGTAAATGGGCACGTAGTAAATACCTACAGATGACCTTGCCCACTCCGTTATTTTAATTCATCAGCAAACGCACTCTTTGTAGCAGGCCCTGGGGACACAGAGAGCCATCCCTGGTGGATTTCTGGACGTGTGTGCCTAGAGGAAAAATGATAGGCACAAAGTGTCATTTCCAGAAGAGAAAAAAAAGATGGCGATTTTTATCGTTCTTATTTCCTTTTTGCTTTTAGTTTTGAGACGGCGTCACTCTGTTTTCTAGGCTGGAGTGCAGTGGCATGATCATGGCTCACTGCAGCCTCAAACTCCTGGGCTCAAGCAATCCTCCTGCCTCAGCATCTTGCGAGCTGAAACTACAGGTGTGCGCCACCACTCTTGGCTAGTTTTAAAACTTTTCTTTTGTAGAGATGAGGTCTTATTATGTTGACCAGGTTGGCGTTGAACTCCTGGCCTCAAGTGATCCTCCCAAAGTGTTGCGATTATAGATGTGAGCCACCGTGCTTGGCTATTTCTGTTTTCAAATGGGAAAACCGAGGGTCAAATTGTCTTTTTTAGACATTCAATGGAATGTGATATGGACTGTAAGTTCCTATGAGTCTGGGTTACTTGGGGTGCCAATGAAGAGAAATGTGTTAACGGCGCACTGTGGTCTCCCTTTCAGACTTGTCTATCCAGGAGCAGTTAGAATCTAGGGCTCCTCTGAGTGCCACGGTTAGATGGGGATGGGGAACAAGCTAACATGAGGGAGAAGATCTTAATTCGAAGAGAGGGAAGAGAGGCAACCCCTAGCAACCACTGTTCTATTCTCTGATCCTGTGATTTTGGCTTTTTTAAGATTCCACACCGAAGTGAGATCTTGCGCTATTTGTCTTTCTGTGCCTGGTTTATTTCACTTAACATAATATCCTTCATGTTCGTCTATGTTATTGCAACTGACCGGATTTTCTTTTTTATGGCTGAAGAACGTTGCATGGTTTATAAGTACCATAATTTCTTTATCCATTCATCTGTCAGTGGCCACTTAGGTTGTTTCTGTATCTTGGCTATAGTGAACAATGCTGCAGCGAGAGTGGGAGTGCAAGTATCTCTTTGATGCACTGATTTCATTCCCTCTGGGGATATACACTTCTGGGTGTACACCGGATTGTATGACAGTTCTATTTTTATTTTTTGAGGAAAGTCTGTTCTGTTTGCCATAATGCCTATAAGAGGAAAAGATTCCTAAGCAAGCCTCAGAGTGAGCAGTTCATGTGCCCCCAGCAGCCCAAGCCTGTATCTCTCTTGGAGCTCTCCAACCTCTAGCGTTTCACACTCTGGGTAACAAAGGAGAGGGCAGAGGCACTCAAGGCATTTCAATAGGGGCTTCTGCAGTGTGTGTGTGTGTGGGTGTGTGTTTTGAGTGACAGCTGCTAGCTTAAAGAAAAAAAGTTGGTTTCAATTTAAGTTTCTCCCCGGGGTTACAGGAAGTTTCGTTTTTGGTAGTGGGAGTGGCTGTGCCACCACCGAGGTTTACAAATTGCCATAGATCCAGTTCTAGTGTAAACCGCTGAGCTCTGGGGGTTTTCTCTTGCCGCTAGATTGATCCAGTGACCTCAGAGGGCATTGTGACGTGGAGAGTGAGCTGTGAAGTGAGACTTGAACAAAAGTTGCTGATGTTGGTTCTGCTGACAGGACAGTGTGTGTTCACATCTCAGTGGATGAACTCGAGGGGAGAGGAGAGCAGAGCTGAACTGAAATCCTTTACAACTTGCAGGCACTAAACCTCTTAAATCATCATTGAAAAGTCATTACAAATCTGGCAGCAGAGCATGGTGCAGATTGCCAAGAGAGGGCACAAAACCCCATTTTCTCTCCACAATACCTGTAATGAACTGGAAGGGCTGGGGTGGAGCTGAAAAACAGATTTCCTGCCATAACTAAAGTCTCTTTTCAGCCTGGTTTGCCACAGTTTTATAATGTGTTAGAATTTACATTCACATGTTTGTTAACCATTCTTCAGCGCAATGAAACGTTTTATCTGTCTGACCTCAACCTTTGCCATATGGTGCCACAAACTGTTGAGCTGCAGTCACACCGTGGGAGGGCAGGGGGCTGGGGGTCAGCGGGCCTGCAGCAGCACATTCAGTCCAGGCCTCAATGGGACTCTGTGACAGGAGTCCTGTCCCCACTCCAGGGAGGCCATTCCCACAAATTCGTTTAAAAGGCAAAAATGCCCTTCATGAGCATGTGTTCTTTGCAGTTGCTAAGATCCGTGTCACAATTGGTGCACATTTTCATTGGAAAAGTTAAAGGAGTGTGTGGGTCACTTGCAGCAGATGTTAGACCTATTACTTGATCATTTTTCAGGACCAGAAGCCTTGAGATGTGAGCTCACCTTGGGGTTTGGGACTGCACCTTCCACCCTCTGAGGCTTAGTACATATTAGCTTTCTAGAACAATGAGAACAAGTGTCCCAAGACAGGAGCAGCTGGCTCACCTGTTTTGAGGAGTGGGGAGAGGACTCAGAGAGTCAGTCTCTCAATAGTTAACCCAGGCGAATTGTCCTTGATGCAGGACAAATTCAGTTAGGGAAAATTAAATATTTCCTTGAGTGTGAAGCACTGATGAGGAAAGAGAGAGATAATTAATTATTTGATTATTTGAGGCCAGGGACAGAGTGGTTTTAGAAGAGCTCTAAGTCTTATTGATTCATTACAAGGCCACAGGGACAACCAGAGACACTTCAGCTAATGCCAGTATGAATGTCCTATGAAAGACACACCCAACTGAGCCTTAGAGTCACAGGCCATAGTATACATTCATTTCCTCCCCAGTGCCCTACCTAGACAGGGGTATACTCAAACTGTCACAGGAAGATTTTATCTTATTCCCAAAGATCTCCCACAAGAGACAGACATATAACTTCCTTTCTATCCTTTTCATCTTAATTGTCTTTCTCTGCTGGCATTTATTATCTTGACTCTGCTCAGGTGTGGGGCAGTGCCACCACTCAGTTTATTAGTGTTGAGAGTTTAGGGTAATTGACCTTTGGAGATGGCTCTTAGCCTTATAATTGTAGGTCTCTGTGGCTATGTGTTCATTTGACAGGTCCATATTGACTGCTTACTATGCACCAGGTGCTGAGGAACAGCATGGCTTAAAATGGATCGGAAGCCCTGACTTTATATTCAGGTGATACGCTAGGCTTCCTGTAGTTTGAACAAAGTACAAAGCATCGTTGATTCCATAGCACAGAGAATTTTGCGGCATACTGTGTGAATGTGTGCGTCTTTTCCTATTTTCTTAAGGCCACTACATCAGCAAGTATGTATCATGTACTGTCTATGCACATGATCTAGGGATTTCCGAAGCATCCAGCTCTGTGTGGTGCTACAGTGGGCCCACCAAGATTACAAAAAACCCTCAAGATCTCCTACCCTCTAAGGAAGAACACGGACAACAGAGCTCAAGGCCCACTCTGAGCTCACGCGTCGGTTCCTTAAGTTAGTTCAAAAACTCTTCTTGTTCCATTTTTTTTTTTCCCCAACAATTTCCTTCACTCTGGCTTGACTGAAGTGAACACTGCTGTCATGGCCTCCAATCTGGAATCTAACTTCTTATGTGGAACTTTCATTAGCTCTCAGCAGGAGCATTGCCTGAAGCTTTTTTTTTTTTTGCCCTCCCAGTGCTTGGCTCTGCAAACCTCTTTTTCCCTTAATTGATCAATTTTCCTGTTCGGAAATAGACGTAATCAGATATATGGCTTGGTAGCCTCTCTGAAAAAGCATTAGCTCTGTCTACTTAGACAGGCATTAGGTTTGACACCCTCGAGGGTTGCTTTTCTTTTTCAAGAAAAATTAAGTGACTAAGTAAGAGGGTGCTGAAACAAAGTTGGATTACTGCTTGGCATTTAATTGGGAAACTTGCTAATGTGTCCTTTGAACTCTTGGTTTTCCCGTTCCCTGAGGACTTGCTGATACTTTGCTTTAATGGCAGCATAAAAATCTCAGTTTGACTCAGGGTGGCATTATTTGGGCTTTAAGAATGCAAATTGTTGTTTCTAGGGCATTCATTGGTCTAGTGATTCTGACAGCCAACACATCCAAGTAACTGACTGTTCAAAGAAAGTTTCTAATTTGGAGAGCTTCTTAGCTTTTGGGATCTCGAAATGTTCTATTCGTGGCTGCTATTCATAACTCCCATTTCATGAGGCTGATCTGTAAGGGAAGTCAATGCTTGCAAAAAGGAGAGGTTGGGGGAGATGGGCAGAAATTGCTCTCCCTGAATAAAGAATTATGGTAGAATGGGAAGGAAGTTGGCTTAGGAGCAAATAGACCTGCGTCTGAATTCATTCTTCCCTTACTCATTTTTATGCAAGGTTCAACAACCCTCCAAGCCTCAGTTTTTGCATTTACAAAATGTAAGCAATAGATATAAATCTTGTCTCATAACTCAATCATACAAAAATATAACTTTCAAAATTTTTTGACAACTGAACTTTACATCTATTGTAAGATACTTGGTTCAGGATGTAACTGCATTCCCGCCAACATAGGGGCCCTTCTCGCTTTTCCTTGTGTCTCGTAGACTCAAAGCACTGAGGAGAGCCAGTTCTGACTTTGCTATTATCTGTCCACCAAAATCCAACACAGTGACCTTTGACCCTTCTGGATCCTGGCCATCCATCAAACTGAGGTTGCCCCTGAGGTGCCCCTTGCCCCTTTCCATGTGGACCCATCAGGTCTTCTGATTCTCTCTTCCACTTTCATGTTATGCATGAGACCTCTGTAATAATTTTGTTGCTTTCAGAAAACACTGGGGCATAAAGAAATCTCTGTGGTGCAGCTAAGGTGCCTTTGTTTTGACTCACTGTACATTTCTCTCCAGAAGCCTCGCTGCTTCTCTGGGGCTCTGCTGGTCAATAGGTGCAGGGTTCCCCCTCCGCAGTTCAGCAACATCCATTATATCATCCCTCTCCCTCATAGAAAAAAATGGTCTAGTCTCCAGGGAAAGCTCTGCTCTTAAACTTCACTTCGTTCAAGCATGTAACCTATGCCCAAGGTCCTTTTGAGTCTTATAAGAACATTGAATCTTTGGAATGGAATGCCAGAATATTTTTTCTTTTCTTTTCTCTCTACCTGTTTCATCTGCCCCCTAATGCGATAAGTATTGACTAGTCCAGATACTTGAATGGGGAGCAGTTGAAGAGGTGAAAGAAAGCAAATTACCCACAGCAAAGCAGAAAATCAATTAATAATCCCAAATATTATTCTGCCTCATGGAGATACGAACATCCTCCCTGCAGAATTGTAAAGTTCACCTGTGAATGTGAAACACTTGGTCCTGAGATGCTCAAAGAATAGATAGTCACCATAATCCATGCCATCCCCACTTCCCCTCATGGTTCTAAGGGAGTGTGAGCGTGAAGGCTGGGTTTAGTGTCCCTTCTGCCACACCACTTTCTCTTTTGGTTTTCCTCAGGTCAGTGTTCTTGATTTACTCATTTGTGTATGTCAGGAACTAGGGAATTATCTTTAACACCTCTCCTTTGCCTCCCTTTTCCTAATCATGTTCCCAAATCCAGTCATTGCCAAGTCTAAGTCTAGATTATTCTCTCTCTCTCTCTGCCTCTCTCCCTCCTTCTCCTTCTCCTTCTCCCCCTTCTTTCTCTGTCTTCTCTCTTCACTACTCTCCCACCCCTGCAGGCTTCTATCTCTTTCCTGAACCACTATCCTATTCTCCCCATTGGTATCCCAATAGCTATTCTTGCCCACTTTTAATTCTTTCAGCAGCTAGAGGATATTCACAGACACACACACACACACACACACACACACACACACACACCCCTCTGCTGACTCGCTTACTTCCTGTTGCCCGATGAGAATTAAATCTAAAGCTTGCTCACGTGTTCTATGGGGCCCTGCCTGACCTGGCCCTCGAGCCTCATTTTATTCCACCCTGCTCTGTACAGATGCACAGCCCCAGAGCCAGCACACGCTCAGTGCTTTCGGCAGACCTCTCCCTGGGGGACACTCCCTTCCACTCACCACAGTTGATGATTCTAGCTTTTACATCTCCCCATCAGATCTGCATGCTGACCTCTGACTTGCCCACTCTCTGCAGATGACCCGACCTCCAGCTTCGAGACAATAGAGGACATGATTTCAGAGCTCCCTACACTGAAATAGTTTTTTCCCACTGTTCCTTGTTTTCTCTCCCATTTCTCAGAGCAGACACACCCCACATCCTTTCCCAGGCGTGTCTTTCTTCCTTGGCTTCTGGTTCCCTGCTTGTTTGCTCCGCCTAGGATTGCCTGATAGAATACAGGACACTCGGTTAAATTAGGATTTCAGACAAACAGTGAGCAACTTTTATAGTGTAACTATGTCCCAAATATTGCACAGAGCTAAAAATTATTCATTGTTTATCCAAAATTCTAATTTAACTGAGAATGTCTTGTATTACAGTTTTTATTTGCAAAATCTGATAAACTTATCCTTAACCTCTTTAAAAGTTTCTTTTTCTTTCTTTCTATCCACTGGGTGGGCTCTCATGCAGGTTTGACATTTTTTGCAAGCTTCTTCCACTGAAAAACTCTTGGATGCTAACAAATCATTCCCTTGATTCTGTTCTCCTTCAAGCTCTAGTACCTTACCTGCCCTCGATTCTTCTTTACTTGCCTTTCATTCTCTTGGTCTTTGCAATATGATTTCCAGTATCGCCAATTGACACTTCTTAGCTATTACAAATGCTTTCCAAATTCTTTCTTTAGAAATCTTCATATCCAATTACATTTTCATCTGGGTGTCCCACAGATATTTTCCCTTACATACTCTGTGCTCCCAAATGTCCGCAGTTAACTTTTAATTGCTCTCGTAATTTCTCCCTCTTTCTGCTCTAATTGTTGTAATTTTAGAGTATTTACATAGGCCAAGTTACCTAGGTTACAACTCATGAAGTCATATTTAATCTTTCCTTTAATTTATCATCCCCAATACAATTGATTACAGGGTTTTATGACTTTTGTCTCTAGAATAAACTTTTCTCAGTATTGTCCTTTTATGTTTTTAAACCATATTGTCCCTATCTTAGATTAGGTTTCTATCATTTCTCATTGGATTAGTACCATTTTCAGGTCAAAAGGGATGCAACATTTTGTGTGTTTGATGGATATGCCAAATTAGCCTTAGAGATTATACCAAATTTCATTCTTGTCAATAAGGGACTGTTAATTTTAAGGAATCCTTCCTAAAACTAATTGTTGTCTTCAAAAACAGCTGCAGCAAGCCTTTAGGTTAAAATTCCATTGCTAAGTTCTAATCACATTACTAATAATGTTGAACACTTTTTAGCCTCCGAATCTTTACGCAACTCAAAGCTGGATCTAAATCTCCCGCTTAAAATCTTTCATGGCTTCCCATTGCCATGGGATGAGATCTGAAACCCTTGCCATGATATTTAATGCTTTTCATTATCTGGCCCCCCAATTTTTTTTTTCCAAATTATATTTCACATTATCCCCCACCCCCCTCCATGGAGTAATAGGGAGTGCAGAAGGAGGGTTATATGGTGAATTCTTTGAGGTTAACAGCTGTGCCCTTTCTCTCTCCTACCACTGTAATCCCAGCTCTAGCCCATAATAGGTGCTTAATGAGTAGAAGGGTGATGAGTCAGAATGAGTGAATGGGGATGAAGGCTTTGGTGGAGAGAAAGGCAAAGAGAAATTAGGGACAAGAAACAGCATCAGGTGGTAGATGGTGGTGGATAGTGTGTCAAGAGACATCCAGGGCTTATGGTTCCAAAGTGACTGTCCTCCATAATGCCACCCATCCTTGGACGCTGGGATATAAAAGTAGATCATTTAGGATAATTCACAAAAATGCACACACAACTGTACATGTTAATCTTGGGAAATGTATCTGGAAAAGTGAAGGAGTCATTTTCTTGAGGCTACGACAGCAATCCCTGCACCAGCAATCTTAGGACAGGCCTTGTGTAGCTGGCTGCAGTCCCACCCCTACTGTGAGCTCCAAACCTAGTAGCTCCCTGGTAGAGATTTGCTGACTTTTCTCCTCCTCCACCCAAATGGCAGCATCCAGGCACTACAGCTTTGCAGAGCTCCGGTTACCTGGCCTCTCCTTGAGTTGCCCCGCTTCACCCGGCTCGCTGGACAGCTCCCTCCCTTTCTGTCCGCACCGCCAGTAGAGGGCAGCTCCAGCAACATCCCTCCTGCACCCTCTAGTGGCCATTAGGATGTTGCAGAACTTGAGAAACGGCTTTCCAGCGGTCACGTATTCTCACTTTTGTAAGTTCTCACTCATAAGTGAGAGGTAAGCTAGGAGTTAACAAAGGCATGAGAATGATACAGTGGACTTTGGGGCTTGCGGGTAGGGGAGAAGGCTTGGAGGGGGGTGAGGAATAAAAGACTACACATTGGGTACATTGTACACTGCTCGGGTGACAGGTGCACTAAAATCTCAGAAATCACCGCTAAAGAACTTACCTATGTAACCAAAAACCCACCTGTACCTTAAGAACTATTGAAACACAAATAAAAATAAAAAAAAGAAATCTGGAAACAACCTATGTGATCCTACAATATCACAAGGCATTAACTCTGCCCATCTATACTCTGAGGCAAGGCTCTTATTCCACATTCGGCTAAGGCAGAGTCTGAATCCATGGTGGAGGGGGCTTGCCAATAGCTCCAAATCTCCCCCCATTTGTCTTAGGGCACAGAGTCTCATCTGTGTATTGAACTCCAGGAACATCTTTATATAACCCCAGAGTTCCATAAAGGCAACGTGTAAATTCAACTCCAATAATGACTCAGAGTTCCATGGATAATTTACAATCTATGTGATGATAAGACCACCAATTGGTATTATGATGTTACATGTTTTCATTAATTTCAATACAGGGCAACACATAGAAATTCAGAATGGTAGGATTGCCACTGACAGTCCTATTCTTAAGAAAATAAAGAGCAGTGTGAAGAAGCCATCTAGCCCATAACCTTTGTATTCAGATGCTGCTCCCATTTTTAGGCTGACTGACTCTCACAGCTCATGCTCATTTTACTTAGGGGAAAAAACTACAACCCTCAGATGCTAGAGAGTCTTTCCCTAAACTCCCAGCTTCACTGCAGTACAACGCATGCTCCAACTGTCAGTCTAATGCCCAACCTGTCATTTTCTTCCTGCTGCTCCTCTCCCCAGAGTCTGATATGGAGTCTCCTTGAGGCAGCTGAAGGAGTGACAGATAGACATGTCGTATAGTGGGGCCATTTGCGGCAGCCACGTGAGGTGTGGAAAATGTGATTTATAGGTATTTTTCCCCAGGGGAAAATGGATTTCATTATCTTCCACCTCAGGTTAGGGGCAAACCTCTGGGCTTGACCTTGGAAGGTTGTGCAGCTAGAATAGTGCTGGCTGAAATGCTGATATAAAGTAAAACCTCATTAAATCAATATTGGTTATTCAAAATCATGCTTGATTGGAGGTAACTGATTTTCCTCAGCAGCCTGATGCCCCTTTCTTTCTGGAGCAAAAATATGAGCCACTCTAAAGTGAGTTAAGCTGTTTAAGTTTTTTTCTGGTCCTTAGAGTTTCAAATTAATACAGTTTTATTACTTTTCAAATGGAAGACCGTTCTAAAACACCAGGTCCAATACTGATTATAATCTACCACTATCATATGTATGTTTATTAACAAAAATCCTGTCTGTTTCCATAAAAAGTCATGCATTTTCTCTTCCCATTTATATAGGTGCACAATGTCTGGTTATTGGAATAAATAAGCTATGGGTCCCTAGGCAAATTGAACTTATGTAAATAAACAGCCAGTGGCTAATTATCCATGGCAATGAGCTACTGGGACAGCTGATGGATAAATTCTGTTGTCAATCTTAAAGTCTTCTAGCCAGAGTGAAGCCAGGCTAAAGGAAATGGGAGAAGGTGTGAGATCCCAGATGGCCTTTGACAATTTTATTCTCCATCTTCTTGCCAAATCAAATCAGTGGTTGCAGACATTATCACTGGTCATTTAGGTTTTCATTAAAGGATATCAAAGTGCCTCAGAAGGGATTAGGCAGTCAATTAGAGGCCTGGTTCATCTGCAGATTATTAAGTAGCAGGTGTATGTTTATCTTCATGATCACCCCAGAAAGTCCTGATTCTGCCCACAGTGTGCAGATTACCAGAAGGCTGGGTACTCTGAGGCCTTCAGAGGCAGTACTGTATATTTGTATGCTTGCCACCCATTGACTAAAGAGTTTTTAAGATTTAATTGAGGCAGGGCATTGGATTGAATATCTCCTTCATATCATCCCTTCCTTCTTTCCCTTGCTTCTCCCCCTGGTTGAAGCCAGGGTAGTTGCTATTGTTTATGTCTTTATTTATGTTTTTTTTTGTTTTGTTTTGAGACAGGGTCTCATTCTGTTGTTCAGGCTGGAATGCAGTGGCACAGTCATGGCTCTCTGTAGCCTTGACCTCCTGTGCTCAAACAATTCTCCCATCTTAGCCTCTCTAGTAGCTGGGATTATGGGTATATGACACCATACCCAATTAATTAATTTTCTTTTTTTGTAAAGACAGAGTCTTGCTATGTTGCCCAGGTTGGTCTTGAATTCCTGGGCTCAAGTGACCTCCCTCCTCGGCCACACATGTGACTGTGGCCTTAGAGACACCATGCAAGCCTATTTTAAGAAAACCTGCTACATGAAAAATGGAGTCCATAAACCAGGAAATGAGGGCATGGACATTCTTTTGACAAAAGCATTCCTTCCAGGTTCCTGTAAACCATGAACTTTCCTAAGAGTATTTTTGAGGTTTTTCAATTTGCTCATTGTTCTTTTTAGGTGCCTCTCTATGGAGTGACCAAGGAAGCCCTTAGGTAGCACAGGGGGATACTTGAGTAGGGAAAATTTGGGGAACATTAACACGGCCAGGAGGCCTGTAATCTGGGGTGGCTGGTTTGGAAGAGCAACGGAGGACATTCTGCAAATTAGACATTTCTCTTTTATCTGCCCCAGCCCCCGTTAATTTTCCCCAATGCATTGTTTTCCCAGGATTGCAATGAAATGAACCTTGCTCATGATTTGTCTAGTCATAATTAGAGTCTTCCTTTCTCTTGTTAGACAGTAATGCCAATAATGACTGCAAACATTTTGTCTCCTTTTAGAAAGGCACAGAGCCAGAATCATTATATCTGTGAGTTGATGTCAGATTTATAATGCAGAGATGCAAGCTTCACGTGCTATATGTGTGCCAAATTTTTATTAAGCCTTTGGAAGGTTTAAACTGTGCATTAAGAAGAGATCCTGTTTTTTTTATTCCCGATGATTTTTTTTTTTTGGGTCTTATTTATTTGTACTGAGAAGCCAGAGCTTTCTGTTTACCATGACTCATTTTTAGAGGAGGTGAGTGGGAGGAAAGAGATTCAGGGAAGAGGAGTGGTAATGTGAAAAGTGAAGAGCAAAGATGGGTAAGGAAGGGTCTCGGGAGAATTGTAAAGGGAGAGGAGGGAAAGGTTAAGCGAGGAAGGAGGAGAGACCTAGGAACAAAGACGAGGCTGTGTGTGTGTGTGTGTGTGTGTAGGAAAAATAGAGTGTTTAGAAAGAAACAGACAAAACAGAGGGAAAAGTGAACTTGATTGACTTGTTTTGGCCAGTTATCTTCACCTGGGCTCATACTCAGATGTGCCAGAGAGAATAGTTTAAAAATAGACCGAATTTATCACATGTGCCTGAGCAGATTGTTCCCGAGGGAGTGTTTTCCTGGGCCCGAATTGTAGGATCCCAACCATTTTGCACTGCAGAAGAGGTAATTTACTTCACACAAGTGAGCACTTGGCTTCCCAGGAGAGTATTTCTTCCTTTCTGGCTCAAGACAGAATGGAGTCCAATCTTCCCAGCCTTGTTGGTGGGAATTACAAACCCATAAACCAAGGAAGAGACATAATGAGTGGATTTTGATACTACTTGGATGTGAGACAGGCAGCAAAATCTTTCCAAGACTCTTGACTTGGGCACTCTAGCCCACCCCTACACGACAACTCGAAAAATTTTTAGGAAATTGTACATGAAAGCTACACATTCCTTTTTTCAGATTTGGCAATGATGATTATTTAAGTGTTTAATCACCCGATGTTCACCCCGATATGCAAAATTCTCAAAGGCACTGGGAAAATAGGTTTGGAGTCTGATGAGCTGCCTGCTGCTGGCTCCCCTGTTTTCTGGCATCAAAATTCCTTAACAGTGGAACAACAGTTGCATTTGTTTTTTTTTTTTTTTTGAGGTGGAGTCTCCCTCTGTTGCCAGGCTGGAGTGCAGTGGCATGATCTTGGCTCACTGCAACCTCTGCCTCTTGGGTTCAAGCAACTCTTGTGCCCCAGCCTCCTGAGTAGCTGGGATTACAGTCATGTGCCACTACATCCAGCTACTTTTTGCATTTTTAATAGAGATGGAGTTTCACCATGTTGGCCAGGATGGTCTCGATCTCCTGACTTTGTGATCCTCCTACCTCAGCCTTCTAAAGTGCTGGGATTACAGGTCTGAGCCATTGTGCCTGGCCAACAGTTGCATTTTTCACCTGGTTTGCTATTAGAAAACCAGGCAGACTCAGAACCACACAGCTTCATGGAAACTGAACAACTGGCTCTTGAATGTTGACTGGATAAACAATGAAATGAAGGCAGAAATAAAGATGTTCTTCGAAACCGATGAGAATGAAGACGCAATGTACCAGAATCTCTGGGACACATTTAAAGCAGTCTCTAGAGGAAAATATATAGCAATAAGTGCCCACATGAGAAGCAAGGAGAGATCTAAAATTGACACCCTATCGTCAAAATTGAAAGAGCTAGAGGAGCAAGATTAAAAAAACTCAAAACCTAGCAGAAGACAAGAAGTAACTAAGATCAGAGCAGAACTGAAGGAGATAGAGACACAAAAAACTCTTTTAAAAAATCAATAAATCCAGGAGCTGGTTTTTCAAAAAGATCAGCAAAATAGACCACTAGCCAGATTAATAAAAAAGAAAGAGAATAACCAAATAGATGCAATAAAAAACGATAAAGGGGATATCACCACAGATTCCACA
>CAUYLG010015742.1:0-49066 GCA_963573385.1 Cacajao melanocephalus | reverse complement strand
AGGTAGAGAAAATGGATTACTGAATCTGAGACAGTTATTTCACCCTGTTCACCCTGGGAAACCTACAAGCAGCAAAGGGAGCTAACATAGTTTCATTATTTGCTACAGTCAAGCTGTGCAAGCTGGAAAATAGCATTCTTTGGGCTTAAATGTATTATTTCAGTTAGGTTGCAAGGGGTGTCTCTCCCTGCTAACCAGAAGTTCTCATAGACTGTCACCTTTTTTTTTTTTTTTTTTTGAGACAGTCTCCCTCTGTTGTCCAAGCTAGAATGCAGTGTTGCAATCTCAGCTCACTGCAACTTCCGCCTCCTGGTTTCAAGCGATTCTCCTGCCACAGCCTCCCCAGGAGGTAGGATTATAGGTACCCGCCACCACACCTGGCTAATTTTTGTATTTTTTGTAGACACAAGGTTTTGCCATGTTGGCCTGGCTGGTCTCGAACTCCTGACCTCAAGTGATCTGCCTGCCTTGGCCTCTCAAAATGCTAGGATTATAGGTGTGAGCCACCATGCCCAGCTTAGACCACAGCATTTTGCTCTATAAAGGTATGAAAAGTCTGGTGACCATAGGTCCACCCTTTAGAAGACAATTCATGGCCAGTGTGATTGGGAGACAAACAGCGAGGAAGGCCCACTAGTTCCAGGTATATTTTCATGAACACATGCCTCAAGTTCAATACACACTGAATTTGGAATTTCCAGTGCTATGGGTCAGTTTTTATCTGCTTGCCTCTCTCAAATGCTGGATAAAATCCATTCGGAAGGCCTTTGCCTTATAAGCAAAGGTGATTCCCAACTAAAGCTGGAATAATGTGAGTCCCTACAAAGGTATTTCAGTATCACCAGGTGGAGGAGACCGAGTTGGCTCAGTGAGGCATCAGCACAATTCCCCGTTCTTTGAAAAACAGATTTAGGTTGCCTATTGTAATTTTTTTTAAGAACAGGTGTGCTGTAAGCTATGGCAGATAGTTAAAGATAGTCTATTTTTATTCACCAAAAACACACTACAGAAGTTCTTCAGGCTTAAAATAAACTGAGAATGGAGTGACACCAGTTCGAAACAATTTCTCAAAGTTCCAGTTGCTATTTCAATGTCTCCATGCCTTTTCTGTCCTCTACTCAGCTAGGCTCTGAAGCTGGAAACAAACAGCATCGTGCTGTTCTAGGGAGCAGTGAGGAGAAATGGATTTTTTCAGATAATCAAAGATCCTTTGTTTGAATGAACAAATCGACTGGACTTACTGAGTGGTCTAAATATAGGCACCTGACGGTTAGCAACTTTTCTGCAGAATGGATTATAAAAACCCACGGGAAGCGGAAGTCAGAACACCGGGGTTCAGAATCTCAGCTTTCCCACTCGGTAGCTATACCAACTGGGGCAAGGTGTTGAATCTGTGAGCCTTAGTTGAATCTCTCACCTCTAAAACAAAGATGCAAAACATCGCCTCATTAACACTGGGAAGAGGAATAAATAAAACATTGATGTGAAAATGCCTGGCATGTACCTGGCACACAGTAGGTATTCAATAAATGCACAACAACACAGAACCCTTCACGTGGTAGCCACAACCCTCTATTATTTGGCCTGGGTCTCCCTCACCTCTCCACAGCAGCCACGCTAAGCTTCTTTGAACGCATCAAGTTCTTTCAGCTCCACAAAGCTTCCATCTTCACTGACTTTGTCTGCCTCATGCTTCAAGAGTCTCAGCCTTAATTAATATCATTTCTTTGGGGAGCTTTCCTGATACCTCAGCGTAGGTTAAACTCCTTTGTTACACAATTCCTTAGTATCGCGTACCTTCCCTCTAGTAATATTCAAAATGCATGCAAGTACATGTTTAAAACCTAACATCCCCAAGACTGTAAGCTCCATTAACATCACTACCACACCTAGGGCGCCTAGCACAATGCTGGGCATGAAACAAGTGCTCACTAAATGCCCAGACACTGAACCAAATGAATGTCTCCTTCCTAAAAGAATGACTGAACTTGTGCTCTGGAGACAAAAGTACCTCGTTTAAAAGACACAATTTTTTTCAGGAAACAGAAAATCCAAGATGGAGTCAGTGTGCCCACCCCATTTTTGAGACCAAGGTATGTATTTGGTCTAGGACTAACCATTTCTGAAGCACACACTGAGAGTCTTTCCTGAGCAGGTTACAAAGAGCTCATATTTCATCACATTCAGCTTGTCTGTCAAAACGCAACATCCGTCCCAGGGGAGCAAGCAGTCCAATTCCCCAGCTGGTTTTTATTCACATTAGAAACTTTAACTCCGTTCTAGGCCTCACAAAATGAGAGCTGTGTCCACACAAAGCCACAACAACCAGCCAATTCACTGAATCCAATGAAATAAGCCAATTCACTAGGGGGGACACAAACTGTCAAACTGGTTACTTGGTGCCTTATAGACCAAACAATGCATGATTGAATTGGTTAGCTTTTCAATAGGTTGTCTTGTCATGTGGTTGCTGCAGTGAGTGAAAGATTTTCTTTATCATTCTGTTTTGTCTTTTTTTTTTTTTAGCACCAAAATAAGAACACATCAGATAGAAGGGTAAATAGCCAATAATGTCTCCTCTTTAAATCCATAGTCAAACACACCGAATGCAGCCCTTTCAGCATGCCCAAAAGGCATACTTTGTGGAACAAGGCTCCCCAGCCTGTTTTTTGGCTTTAAAATAAGACCCTGCCGATCCTGATCTCGTCTTTGCAAACGCATGGCAGTGGGAGACAGAGACCATGTGCAACAACAACTCTTTACAGACAAAGCCACTATTCAGGGCCCCGCTGAAGTGCAATCGTAGATTTTCAATTTCATTCAGCTGAGTGCGGAAGGCTCCCACTATGAGGGTGGGTGCGAAATGGTTCAGCTGGGAAAAGCACCCAGAATGAGAGTCAGCTTTACAGTCTGCACTTTCATGAGGAGAAATGAAAGCGATTCCCTCACTCTGACTCCAGTTTTACAGTAAAGACCTAATCTAGCACATCAGCCAAGGGCACTGAGCGGTTTTTTCTGTATCACATTGGTACCCAGAGCACAGCTTTTTTTTTGTCAGGGCAGTTGCTAGGGGAAGTGCCAAGACAGCAGCTCAGTAATGCATGGGGTTAAAACTTCCACCCGAGGGATGGATCCTGTTGGCCCCTCAAGCCCACAGTTAGCGTTCTCCTTTCTCTGAATACAATATGCATATTTCCGGCTTCAAGCCCTTCCTCACCTCATGCCACTGCCGCAGTTCCACTCATTCTGCAAGGTCTAGTTGAATGATGACCGCTGACACCTATCCAGCATGCACTACGCCTGGTGTTCATTTCTCACAACTGATCAGGAAGGTGCTCCCTCTTTTGCAGAAAGAATGTGGAGAGGTGACTCATGTGCCCAAAGTCCAAGAAAGGAAGTGGAGGAGCTGGAGCTGACCGTAGCCCGGATTCCCAGAGCCCGAGCTCCTAATGACTACACCCTACTCTAACGTAACTACCCCAGCATGCCCACAAACAGCCTTCCCTGGGCAGGCCACCGCTTTTCAGTAGCTGTGTAGGTCTTACTGCCTCAACTGGGGACTGAGGTCTGGGCAAGAAGGGTCTGTGCCATTTCCCCCATGGTGTCTGGCACGAAAGAGGTACTGAGTGTATTTTCCATTACCAACTGAAATCCGAGGCCCTGGCTGCCCCTTCCCTTCAGATAAATATTGTATTGCTTTGTCATGCCCATAAAAATCAACATCCAAATCGCCCACATAGGGGTTTGCTTGGCCTTCTTTGCCCTGACAGTATCTTGCTTTTCCAGTAAAGTGCCAGTCCGTGTTCCCAACTGCAGCAATTTTACCAGGAGGTTTGCTCTAGGGGAAAGGATTTGCTCATCTCTGCACTGGGATAACAAAGCAACTAACCTCATGTCAAAGCACCATTTCCCAGGGCAGTTAAAGAAAATTTCACCTTCTAGTCACTCTTTCCAAAGGATACTCCATAACTGACTTCTGGCACGCTACTGATCTCGGGCCAGAAGTATCATTTTATTTGACTTGAAGAGGTGTGGCCCACATAGCTAAAGATAGACCGGAAGCTGACCACTTCTTGCAGCTGATCCAGCAACCCGGGGAAGGAAGTCTCAGGTTAGGAAGTGCTCACTACCAGCATGAACACAGCCATCTCAGAGGCGCACTGTGACCAGCTGTTTTCTGCTGAGCCTCCACTACAGCGTGTACTCTTGAAAGCTTGGCTTGCATGGAAATGCATTTTTAAAGCATCATTTTCAGTAAGTATTAAAAATGGAGCTAGAAGTCAGAATATGGTTATATTTCACTATGCTATTACACCACCTTCCTAATTCCCAGGTGTGCAAACACCCCCACAAATGACAAGACTGTCAGCATTTTTAAGCTGTTCTGGCAACAGTCTTCATTCGAAGAGGAGGAGGAAGAGAAAAAATGTTCAAAATGTTTGGATTTCAGTATCATTAAATAGGTGGGCTCTGGGAAAATACTGGAGGCAGGTCAGGCTGTTTTCTGGCTTCCTAAATAAGCAATGCTTTCTGCAGGTGTGCCTCCTACCAACCTTTGGAGAAAACACTGGAGGCAGGAAAAGGACTCCACGTAGAAAAGCCAGGCAAAGGAAAATCGAACAGGAGGATGCCTACGGTAGTCATTATTAGTCAGCACAGGCCGGGCGCGGTGGCTCATGCCTGTAATCCCAGCACTTTGGGAGGCCAAGGTGGATCACCTGAGGTCAGGAGTTCAAGACTATCCTGGCCAACACAGTAAACTGGAGTTGGAGTGAGGGAATCGCTTTCATTTCTCCTCATGAAAATGCAGACTGTAAAGGCACGTGCCTGTAGTCCCAGCTACTTGGGAGGCTGAGGCAGGAGCATTGCTTGAACCTGGGAGGTGGAGGCTGCAGTGAGCCAAGACTGCGCCACTGCACTCCAGCCTGGCGCCTGGAGACAAAGCGAGACTGTGTCTTAGAAAAAAAATAAATACAAAATATTAGCCGGGCATGGTGGCGGGTGCCTGTAATCCCAGCTACCTGGGAGGCTGAGGCGAGAGAATCGCTTGAATCCAGAAGGCGGAGGTTGTAGTGAGCTGAGATTGCGCCGTTGCACTCTAGCCTGGGCAACAACAGCAAAACTCTGTCTCAAAAAAAAATAGTCGGCACAGGCAGGGAGGGGAACAGAACCACTCTGCCCTTTCTCATAGTGCACAGGTGAGAAAATTCTGGAAGCTCCTGGGCAGCGGTGATGCAGGAGCACTCTCCACTATAGGGGAACACAAAATGGATGCAATTTCCTTGGGAGGGTGATGGCACCCTGTTCCTTCATCTCTCAGGGCCCTCAGGACCGCCAAACTGGCCTCTGTGATATATTTTACAACACAGTTGTCAGGACTGTCAGCTCTCAAGACAGCTTGGATTCTAGAGCCTTCTGATTTGGTATGTTTTGAAATAATAAAAGTTTCTGGCAACCTTTTGTTTCCAAAGGTCCCTGCAATACTTTTAGACAAGTAACTCTGTTCTCTGTTCTTTTGTGGAAGGCAGAGTAGCAAATGCTTTAACATGGAGAAATCCTTCTATAATAATATGCTGGTCGAAGGTTATCATATAACAGTTCTGTTGTGGTGTCTCACCAAAATGTCTTTTTCTGAAAAAATATAGAGTGAGTATATATACATATATACATTTTCTATACACTTTCTTTCTCCTTTTTCTTTTTGAGACAGAATCTCCCTCTGTTGCCCAGGCTGGAGTGCAGTGGCGCAATCTTGGCTCACTGTAACCTCTGCCTCCCAGGTTCCTATGACTCTCCTGCCTCAGCCTCCTGAGTAGCTGGGACTACAGGCACCTGCCACCACGCCCGGCTAATTTTTGTACTTTTTTAGTAGAGATGGGGTTTCACCGTGTTGGCCAGGCTAGTCTCAAACTCCTGACCTCAAGTGATCTGCCCGCCTCAGCCTCCCAAAATGCTGGGATTACAGGCATGAGCCACCACCCCTGGCCTATATAAAGAGCATTTCAGTATTTCTAAATCAGCTTTGGCAATTGGGGGTGGGGAGAAGAGTATTTCTCCCTACTCTAAATGGGAAAAAAAAGAAAAAGTTGAGAAGCACTTTTTCTTTCTCAGAGCCTAAGCCCAAGGGGACAGAGTAACGCTTACAGCTCTCTGCCCTGCAAATTACAAACTACAATTCTACACAGGATAAGAGACTTCATCTGCTCCTGCCTCTACATATGACAAGCAGGCTTGACGTTTATAATGTATACAGTTAACTTTCCTTTTCCCTCCCTGCCCCATTGGTGATCCCTAAATAAAATCCGAGTTTCTAACTGATAGCAGCCAGCAACTCCCTTGAAGATAAAATAATGGAGCTGGATGGTATTCCAATTGAACAAATATGGGACAGGTTTGTAACTCTCAGTGGCAATTTTCTCTGTTTTCATTTATGTACTCAAAGACTCATCACTGATTTGTGTGTGCAAGTCATCATCCAATTTTTCACCAATCTAAAATGCAGCAACCTTTACAGATCGGCAAGGGAGGAAAGGATCATTGAAGAGATGTAGGGGTAAAATGTAAAATGCTTAGCAGTGAGAGACTGCAGCAAGCAGTTTTGGGTTCTGGTGTTTCAGTGAAGGAAGTGCAAGCGTATTGTCACTGCGCTTGGACGCTTGTCAAGACAATGACAAGTTCTGCGTTATCTGCTCATTTTGCTAATCAACTATTGTTTTAGACAATAACAACCCAGACTATCTATCCAAAGTCCTAACTACTTGAGAGCTGCCAACAGTAGTAGCTAATTGAGGCACTGCTTTTTTATGCTAAGTCAAACACACACACACAGAGGGCAGCTTTTTTTACCTGAATAGGCCGCCTTTGAAAAATCATCATCAAGCAACCCTCACGCAGCCGCAGCCGGTGCACACAGAGCTCTGGCTCATCCTAGACTGGTGTCTTACCTTAGTGTTTCTCCTTAGACTGCGAAGAATGTTCCTCTTCCGTGGGTCTTCGTCTGTTTCGTATGGAATGACGGCATTGTCCCCTTTATAACCCTGGGATGCCTGATCCTCCTCTTTCTTCCGGATGGGCCCCAGCTCATCATCACTCCCCACGCTGAAGCTGGTTCGGTAACTAGCAAACCGTCCCAGCCGGGTGCATCTGGTCCGGTACAGCACTGGCTTGCTCACGATGGAAACCTTGCGGCCTCGCTCTAGAGAGCTGGTGTCCATTTCACTGTCGGAACCATTCCCGCTGCCGTTAGACTGGGCTTTGTTGATATTCCGAATGGTGATGATTTTGCCTTGGGTGCTGTCATGGGGCACGGAGTATATGTTTTCCTCTTCATTCCTTGGCTTCACCACAGCATCCATGGGCTCAGCATAGTCAGAAGGATCAAACCCATCCTGAGGCAGCCAGGGGCTAGAAGACACAGACTTCCTCTGTCCATCCCTGTGACCTTGGTCTAAATAAGATAGATCCCCCTTTGTAATTTCAAAATGAACAGGAGGCTTTGGTTTGACTGGCGGAGGTACTTTGTTGTTCAGTTTACTCTCAAAATTGCTCATAATGAAAGACAGCCCATCGTTTCCCTCCAGTTCCATAGAGAGCTTAGAATGGTCTTTGGACAGAGAAGGCAATGATGTGTCTTCTCGAAACAGGCTGTAAGATGGCTCGATATCTTCTTCCGAATCTTGCAGGTTTGAGTTGCAGAGCGGTGACCCTGCCCGGGGGGAGTTGAACACCTCTTCGGTGGTGCTACAGGCCTCGGCAGCATTATCGTACATATGAGTAGCCTCGATTATGTTCTTTTTCTCCACCACATCTTTAAAAAAAGGGTGAAAGATCTCAAGTTTATGCTGGGGTTGGCTACAGGGGATGCTTGTGAACCTTCCATCAATTTCTTGAGCAATCTCCTCCCCCTCAGTCAGCTGTTCCCGACTTAAGTCATTGTCCAGGACATCTACAGCGCCATCAGTGAGTGCTACGAGCTGAATAGGGATAATATCCTGCACTTCACAAAGAAAGGCACGTAACATAGCCAAAGAGGCCTTACGTTTGGCTGAATAAAAAACAATGTACCCATGAACCAACCGGCTCTTTCTGATGCTAAACGAGGAATGGTATGAAAGAACAGACAGTTCAATCCGCTTCTTGTGCAGTCCGATTGGTAGTTCAAGTAAAACAGAGTTGTTGCTTCCACAATGGGAAGACTTACAGGTTTGGGACTGAAGGACAGGAAAAAGTATGTCATCTGCACTAAAAGGATCTCCACACATCAGACACATAACAATTCGCAGATCAATATCGGCCAAATCTTTGATGCTAGCAGTAGAACTGACCAGGTTTAAGTTACGCTTAGAGTCCAGGAGTCCCTTCAAAACTTGACTGATTTGCTTTTCATTAATGTTGCGTCCATAACCAATGCCGGCAGAAGCAGGGTCGAGAAAGACACACTGAAGTTTGCTAGCGATTTGCTGACCTTGCTGTATTAAGCTATGCAGAGTCTCTCCACTGGTGTCTCCTCTCTTGTTAACCAAAATTAATGTCAGGGGGAGATGGACTAAATGATTATCCCTCCGGCCAAGCGTGGACTCTCTACTCTTCTCTATACTTTCCACTACATAGGATAGTGATTCCTTTGAATTGTAAAGGCAGAGACAGCCATGAGGCTGAAATGTTGGTGTTTGAAAAGAGTTCACAGGAAGCCTGACATTCCCCTCTATTGGCCTCAGGGAAAGCTCATACATTTTACCATCTATCACATACTTGTCATCATTTGTACAAAGAGCTCGAATCTCATTGGCCAACTCTCGGGCAAGGCCATCTTTGCCCAATATAACCAAGTTGATTCTATCAATATTGGGGTCAGAGAGTGAATTTTTCTGATTCCGGTCAGATGGCCGAATAAACCGAGAACTAATCAAGTGCTCAATCTTAGCGTCCACACAAGCTGGGCAGCTGGGGCATGTCTCCTTTGTTGGGTGGTACACAAAATGAATGTGCTTCAGAATAAGGGCATCACGCTCTGCTTGGAGCTTCTGTAATGCTTTAAATCGCTGTTCCTCTCCCAGAACGTCCTGAATGACACCCATCTTCTCCTTGCTGGGCTTAGCATCCAGCTCCAGCTCATAAAACAATTCTGAATATTCCAGAAGCAACTCCTGAAAGTCTTCCTTTGCTTTATCTATAATTTGCTTTTGGTGTTTGCCATAAATATCCATGTATACAGATTCTTCCAGCCACTGGTAGAAATCTTCATTCATGATAAAACTACGGGCCTCTTCCCAAGGTTTTCCGGGAGTGATGAAAGGAGAGGTCTCCAGGTTTTCTTTAAACGCCCTTCGCATCTCAACTCTTTTCCTCTCGTTCCTCAGCTTCTCTAAGTGGGCCTCGTACAGCTGCTCTGCAGGGACGGTATCCATTAAATCAAAGGGAATCCGTTCGTTTTCCATGTTGTCAATGTGGCTGGTGGCATCCCATGGTGTCTCTTCAAGCACAACAAACCACTTCAAGAATTCTGGCTTGGTTTCTAAGAGTTTTTTGGCTTTTATGCAGCTTAGGTGGTCTATTTCATCTAGATTAGGTATAAGGGCTTCAAAAGCTAATGGCAGGGCTGCCAGGTACAGCTTTCTCCTGCGCTCAATATGCTCGTGCTTGAGGCGGTGGATGTGCTGGAGAAACAGCTTCTTGGCTTTCTGAGTCCCTTCCAGGTAGACATAGTCCTGGTATTCTGGAGAGGCCTGCATCTTTCGGCTGACACTCAACCAGTTCTCATTGTGGTTTTTCACAATGCGACTCACCAGCCACTCATACTTGTCTTTTGCTGTAGCTATCTGCTGACTCTGCTGCTTGAGAGCTTCAAAATAAGGAATGATTTTTGTCTTTCCCCGACTTTTATCAATGAGTTGCACTAAGGTGCTGAAAGCCAAGTCCACATTTACATTGGACCTCGCTGAGGTCTCCACAACCTGGAGGTTCTTTTTGCTTAAGGCGAAAGTATGTGCATCTCTAATGTACCGCTCAACACCTTCGTCACACTTAGTCAGGACCACCACTATGGGCTTTTTTGTTTTAGCAAGCTGATTGTAGAGATTGGAGACAAACTTGAGCTGGTCATCAAAGTTCCTATTCATGCCCCTGCTAACGTCGATACCAAGAAGAAAACCATCGACCAGCAGCTTGCCATCTGGCATTTGCTTCTGCTCAAAGTCCTGCTCCAGCCCCAGCTGGTCAGTGCAAAAGTACATGAGTTTTTCAGCTGATGCGAGCTTGGTTGCAGCAGCTCTCTTAATATAGGGCTGCAGGGCCGTGCTTCGATGAGGTTGAAAAGTCTGATCATCAATAAATTCAGTCTGCTCCACAATGTGCATTTTACATTCCACACAGTCCTCCAGGGAGCGGCTAACTTCTCCCCAGTAGAGGAAGTGGTCATTATTGACCACTCGCCCTCCAAAGTCACTGGTGCTGAGGACGGAGGTATGGTCCAAGTGAAACTCGTCAGCACTTGGGCGCACAAAGCGGTTGCACAAACAAGACTTTCCAATCCCACACTGGCCCTTCTCCTTCTCGGTCCCAGACAATCCCACCACACTGATGTTGTAGGTGGGAATTCGGACATCTTGCTTTCTTGCCATCATCATCGTCGACACATCCTGCCACGATCGGCCACTTCCGAGATCAGATTAGTGTTTCCAAAGGACCAGACAGCTTCCTACATTATTAGTGGGGGTGGGCTGGACATGCAGCAAAAACGCCAGGTCCCATAGTGTTGTATACCAGTATGGTCACTGTTCACTACTTCTCATCGCCAAATAGCCAACATTTCTTCCTAGATGAGGAAAAAAACGAAAACCCATCAGCATCACAATTTTAGAACCAAATTTTAATCAATGAACTACAGTAAAAATCAACTTTTTATTCAACAAGTATTTAGTAAACATCTCATGTGTCAGGCCTTGTGCTGGGTGAGAGCAAATAAGACTCATATCTACGTGTCCTCAGAGAGGTACAATCTAGTCCAATGGAGGTAAACATAAGTAAGCAGTTTTTTTTGTGCTAAGCGCTAAAACAAGGGTGTGAAGGCTCCCTGGAAAAAGGGCTGATTCCAAGGTTAGGGTAGGATAGGGACAAGATGAGCCTGGAACATCTTTTTATGCAAGAAAAAAACGATGGGGCATCTCACAAGGACACAGGAGCCAGCCTGAAGGGGCTCCCACTGGCCAACTCTGGGACAATTTGAGTGGCAAAAAAATTATGTATAGTAATGAATTATAACCCCGTTGCAAAAAAAAAAACCAAAAAACAAAACAGGAACCTGGGCCGGGCGCGGTGGCTCACGCCTTTAATCCCAGCACTTTGGGAGGCTGAGGCAGGTGGATCACCTGAGGCCAGGAGTTCGAGACCAGCTTGGCCAACATGGTGAAACCCCGTCTCTACTAAAAATATAAAAATTAGCTGGGTGTGGTGACAAGCGCCTGTATTCCCAGCTAATTGGGAGGCTGAGGCAGGAGAACTGCTTGAACCTGGGAGGTGGAGGTTGTAGTGAGCTGAGATTGTGTCACTGCACTCAAGCCTGGGCAATAGAGTAAGACTCTGTCAAAACAACAACAAAACATGGAAGCAACCCAAAGTACCCACCTACACAGGAATAGATAAGCAAAATGTGACATATACATACAATATAATATTATTCACACTTTATTTTAATTTTACTTCATTTTTTGAGACAGATTCCTGCTCTGTCACCCAGGCTGGAATGCAGTCGTGAGATCTTGGCTCACTGTAACCTCTGCCTCCTGGGTTCAAGCAATTCTCCTGCCTCAGCCTCACGAGTAGCTGGGATTACAGGCCTGTGCCACCATACCCAACTAACTTTTGTATTTTTTGTAGGGACGGGGTTTCACCATGTTGCCCAGGAGGGTCTCAAATGCCTGGGCTCAGGTGACCTGCCTGCCTTGGCCTCCCAGAGTGCTGGGATTACAGGTATGAGCCATCACGACTGGCCTATTCAGCCTTCAGAGGGAAGGAAATTCTGACAACATGGCTGAATCTTGAGCTAAGATTATGCTAAGTGAAATAAGACAGTCACAAAAAGACAAACACAATATGATTCCATTTATATGCAGTACTTAAGAGTAGTCAAACTTATAGACAGAAAGTAGAACAGTGGTTGTCAGGGGCTGGGGGGAAGGCGGGAATGAAAAGTTACTGTTTAACAGGTACAGAGTTTCAGTTTTACAAGGTGGAGTTACAGAAATAGTTGCATAACATTATGAAAGAACATAATACCTGAACCGTATAGTTAAAAATGATTAAAATGGCAAGTTTTATGTTATGTATATTTTAACACAGTAAAAAAAGATTGGGAAAAAAAAAGAAATGCAGGAAGGATAAACCCCCCAAAATGAAATATTTTATCAATGTAAAACTATAATTAGCTATCATGTGAAAGAATATTGCTGCTTTTAGGAAATTCACACCTTAGTGTTTCAGAGGGAAGAGCCATAATGTATGTAACTGGTCCCACTCCAAAAATTATGCATACACAAAGAGTAAGAACACAAATGGGGTGGTAAATTGAAAAACAATAGATGAATCTGGGTAAAACATATAGGATACTCCTTTGTGCTATTTTTATAAGTTTTCAATCATTTCCAAATAAAAAAAAATTAACGGTGTAAATACTAGATGGTTTCCCTGACAAGAACACAAGCTCTGTGGAAGCCTATCCCCTGTCTAGTTCTCTTCTGTATCCTCAGCCTATGACCCAGAGCTTGACACAAATATTTACTGAAAGAATCAATAACTGAATGACTATTCAGCATATTAAAGGATTCCCAAGCTCAGCCTTTTAGATTTAGGAAAGCCTTTCTATAGGAAGTTCCATCTCAGGTGAGACCTGAAGTATGAAGTGCATTTAAGACAGAGGGACAGAGCATGCAAGACCCTTCCCTCCCTGAAAAAAAGCACAGCCGGTTGGGAGAACCAGCTAGAACAAAGTGTGTGAGGGGAAAGAATGGGTAAGATGCACTAGCAAGGAATAAAACCACTTTAAGAGTTTGGATTCTTTCTTGAAGGCTATGGGGGACCATAGAATGTGGCCAAAACATGGCACCTTAAAGGACCTAAAGTTTTAACAGCTTAAGTAACAAACTGATATGGCTTACAGTCCTTAGCAACTTTCCAGCTGAAATCGGTAGAATAACTAGTCTTTTGACTGCCTCCACATAAATGGTCTTCTGGCTACGACAGTTTATGCTGCACTGCAGTTTACTTATATACTCCAATATGACTGTGCAAGCACTGAACCTGCAGCCAAATGAACAGTCTCCCAAGACAATCACAAAGAGGAGAATCTGAAATGAACAGAGCAATTTTCTTCCGAATCCTATTTACGTTTGGAGGAACCTAGCCTTGCCATGACCTCAATATGCTTTTGTGAGCCTATTGCGTAAGAAATGTCACCAGAAGTCAGACCACCATGCATTATTCTGACTGACACCAGGGAGTAATGAATGGGAGAGAGCAACTGTCTCCCTGTGATGATAACCTCACAAAAGGTCACAGACCTTTTCCAAACATCCATAGCTTCCTTCCGATATCCCAGAAAGCCAAACAATGGAAACAAAATGTGACTAGATGTAGTATGCAAAAACAGACCATTTTAAAAAGAGAAATCTTAATGACTGTAAGCAATTGCCTCCTGATAATGGCATGTTCCGAAAGATGCCATGTTCTAGAATTCAGCAGGAACAAGCAGGGTATCATGGGAAAGAAAAACAAACCTTTTTTATCCTCTACTTTCCTAGGTGATTGCTTACATGAACAAAATTACAAGATGCTTAATAATATCTAAAGCATGTTAACACACATCCTCTGAAATACCTAACAGGAAATATCTGCACAAAATCAATTACTCTGTAATACACACATATAATTTTGTTTCAATCCATGAAGACACTTATGTTTAACAGAGCCTCAGACAGGACTGCTGATGAAGGGTTAAGGAAGTCAAGGGTGCTCGTCTAACAAAGTCCTTGTCTATCAATTCCTTATCCCAAGATCTGTCAGGTCTTAAGGTCACTAATCTTGAAATGCAACTTGGTAGCATCAGTCCTACTTGAAGTGACTGCTGCATGCATTTGGCAGGTCATCCCTTGTCTGTGACTCAATTAGTCTCTGTAAAGTGGGTCTAATATCTGTCCCGTCACAGAAATCTGAGGGAAAAACAGAACAAAACACCAGCTCTCAAACCTCAAGAAATAAATATATTGGCTCTATTTTGAAATGAACTAAAATGTATTATTCCATTCAATACCTTGGTTATTTATATATTTTAATGGTATATTTTTAGTTATATGAAGGATGCTAAAGAAAGCAAAACTCTGAAGAATGCAGAACCCATTTTTTTATTTTATGAGATGGAGTCTTGCTCTGTCACCCATGCTGGAGTGCAGTGGTGTAATCATAGCTCACTACAGCCTCCAGCTCCTGGGCTCAAGTGATCCTTCCACTTCAGGATCCCAAGTAGCTGGGACTACAGGTGCAAGCCAACTACGCCTGGCAAATTTATTATTATTATTTTTTAGAAATGGGGTCTTGCTATGTTGCCCAGGCGGGTCACAAACTCCTGGCCTCAAGCAATCCTCCCACCTCAGCCTCCCAAAGTGCTGGGATCACAGGCATGAGCCACGGTGCCCAGCCACAACTGACATTTTTAAACCCAGAATGCTGCTGACCACTAAAATAGCTACAAAAAATGAAAATCAGCTGGCATCCAAGTAGTTAATTTGGGACACCTGGTAACTTTCCACTTGTTAGAAACCTAATAAGTTTCTCGGTGTAAGTATACTCTTCTTAGCTTTGATGTCTGGATAATGCAGTTTTACTAGTTCCTCAATTGGACTGAATTACACGGTAAACAAAGACTGTTATAAATCTAAAAACGTCTCAGACACTTGCTTTAAAGGAAATAACTTTAAGTGCTTGGTCACAAACACATTCAACTTTTCTAAGAGGTGGGTTAAAAAAAAATTAGCTGAGTCACTAAATTTAATGATCTGAAGGCCACAAAGAAAGGGAAAGTAGGAGACAGGGCATATCCAAGACTTCACAATGTCTTTAGAGTTTAAATCTGATGGGAAACAGTGTTCTTAGCAGGCAACTAAGATACACAACAGAATCTGAATGCCCATTCTAATAATTTTTCCAACGCGAATCCTTCTAAAATGTAAGAGTTAAAATAGAGGAGAAAAAAGGGATCCTTTAAAATGCTAACTACTTTTATCTTTGAGCTTTACAGAGATACTTACATTAGAAAAATAAAAACACAGGACTTAATAGTTTCCCATTTTATGCCATGAGTCAACTACTTCAGAGGGGAAAGTACTTCAGAAGTATTTTGGTTTCTGCTGTAACAAAACATAATGCCTTCTTCGTGCCTTCTTCAAACTTGTCACCAAGCATCTAGAGTTGTTTGTGATTTGTTTAACCAAGACACCAGCTCCCCACCAGAGTGCCTCAACTGGAAGATAGAAGGAGGGTGTTTTCTTTTTTAACACCTCTATGAAACACCTAGGGCAAGAAGTGGTAACATTTCCAAGATAGCACACATTTTTGTAGGACCCAGAAATGTCACCGTGATCCCAGATTTACTATGACTGGGAAAGTTCATACTGTCAACAGTTCTATCGGCGTATGCCTGCAAGTGTGTAGATCACCCTTCCAACCCAGCCACCTCATCCCTCCCAAAGTAGGAAATGTTTGTGTACTCCGTAATCTAGAATGCCCCCTAAGACACAAATCTTCCACCATTTTCCATAATCAAAATTACCATCTCCACCTATGAGAATATTCAACAACCTCTGAAAACACATTGAGTTTCAAATAATCACATACGGAACATCACCAACTAATAACACTATAAGGAAATAATTTCACACAGAACTATAAGCAAAGGAAGTAAAATACTTGTCATCACAATTTTCCTTAACCTCAATAGGGGAAAGATATGGAAATACAAATCATAACTAACAGAAGGCTAAAAGCATTCTTTAAACCTCCTTAAAACCTCATATTTCTCAACATCTTATATTTCTGAGTTTTCAAAGCTATGAATTCCCATTAGCAGCTGGTTAAAATGTTTGCATTTGGTAAATACTTGAAAAGACTCAGTTGGAGGGTAGGAAGGGTAGGACAAGAAATCCATCTATGTAGGAAACACTTGCCATGTCAGGTAGACACGGCAGTTTTCCAGAGGAATGTATTAATATTTACCAAATAGGCCAGGAAGGATGAGATATAAAGGCTCCAATAAGAAGAGAACACTGGCTGGGCGCGGTGGCTCACACCTGTAATCCCAGCACTCTGGAAGGCCGAGGCAGGTGGATCACCTGAGGTCAGGAGTTTGAGACTAGCCCTGCCAACATGGTGAAACCCCATCTCTACTAAAACACAAAAATTAGCTGGGCACAGTGGCAGGCACCAGTAATCTCAGCTACTTGGGAGGCTGAGGCAGGAGAATCGCTTGAACCCTAGAGCGGAGGTTGCAGTAAGCCAAGCTTGTGCCACTGCATTCCAGCCTGGGCAACAAGAGTAACATTCTGTCTTTAACAAAAAAAAAAAAAAAAAAAAAGGGAACACTATTCTCTGGTTTATTAAAACCACTGAATTAAAGCAAAATATTTTCTAAAAACCCAATGCTTACATTTTCATGCTAACAAACGTTAAAGTAAATTTTCTTAGGATTCTTCTTTGTTTTTTCCTTTGAATAAAGATAAATTAGAGAAGAAAAGTTGGAAGTGGAGTCCAAGGTCCTTATTCAATTCATTCATCTGTAAAACCCAGATAAATTTAGAGAACCTTAATTAGTAATATGTAAAAATGATGTGTCAGGTGTAAATAGGAATGATAATCTTTTTGAAATTGAGTGAGATACAGAGGGCATTTTCATTTTCTGTGTATGATTTGTCAGAATCTGAAGCAATACCCTTATTCTACTCAACTGTTTACCACATGAAGAGTATCTTATGGAAGGATTCCATGGAACTCAACAAGGACAACAAAACCTCTAAAACTGAGTAAAAGAGAAAGGTCCCCATTTGATAGCTCTAGTTACACAGCAGCTAAATTCCCTCCTTCCTGCATATTTCAGAGTGTTAATCTTTTTTATATTACCCTAATCTTTGGAATTAAGGACCGAAGTGTCCATCACCCAAATCAAATGCATACTTACACAGCAAAGACAATGTGATGAAACAAAGAAGGATGGGGTACTGTCTTTGCTGACGAGGATCTTATAATTTACTTGAGAGACAATATTTATACTTAAAAGGAAAATCAATCAATCTGGAGTAGATGGGAAAGGTGTCAGGCAGAAGAAAAATTTGAATTGGTCCTTACAAGACTGGCAGAGTTTGGAGAGGTGACATAAAAGGCATGAATAATGGTGATTAAAATAGGAAAACACTAAACATGTTTTGGGACAGACTGACTGGAAAAGGGTTTTCAAGAATGGGAGACAGAAGATAAGAAGGGCAGTCAGGGCTCAGAGGACCAACAAACTGTGTGTTTACTCTGAGAATCAAATATGAAAATAAACGAGTGGAGCGCAGTAGCTCACACCTGTAATCCCAGCGCTTTGGGAGGCCAAGGTGGGAGAACTGCTTGAGCCAAGGAGTTGAAGACCAGTGAGAACCCTTCTCTACAAAAAATTTAGGCTGGGCATGGTGGCTCACACCTGTAATCCCTACACTTTGGGAGGCTGAGGTGGGTAGATAACTTGAGCTCCAGCCTAGGCAACATGGCAAAACCCTTTCTCTACTAAAAATACAATGTTAGCTGGGCATGGTGATGCATGCCTGTGGTCCCAGCTACTGGGGAGGCTGAAGTGGGAGGATCGCTTGAGCCCCAGAGGCAGAGGTTGCAGTGAGCTGAGATTGCACCATGGCACTCCAGCCTGGGCAACAGAGTGAGACCCTGCCTCAAAAATTTTTACGTGTGGTGTTGTGGCTCATGCCTGTAATCCCAGCACTTTGGGAGGCCAAACTGGGTGGATCACTTGAGGTCAGGAGTCTGAGACCAGCCTGGCCAACACGGTGAAACCCCATTTCTACTAAAAATACAAAAAAACAAAAACCCCAAAATTAGCTGGGCATGATGGTGCATGCATGTCATCCCAGCTACTCAGGAGGCCGAGGTGGGAGGATTGCCTGAACCCGGGAGGCGGAGGTTGTAGTGAGCCAAGACTGCACTACTGCACTCCAGCCTGGGCAGCAGAGTGGGACTCTGTCTCAAAGTAAGTAAATAAATAAATAAATAACCAGGCATGTGGTGTGTGCCTGTGGTCCCAGCTACTTGGAAGGCTGAGGCAGGAGGATTGCTTGAGCCCAGCAGTTTGAGGCTGCAGTGATCTCACACCACTGCACTCTAGCCTGGGTGACAGAGTTAAAAACCATCTCAAAATAATACTAATCATCTTTTACCCCATTGAGTTATTTATTGTTGATACACTGCTACCTCAACTACTCACCGAACAAATAACATAGTCTAAGGAGTTAATCATCTTACATAAATGAAAACTCCATTTGAATATAGCAATTATATTTCTACCTTTCAGTCCAATGCAAATTAAAATAATAACACTGAGTTGGGTGTGGTGGCTCACACCTGTAGTCCCAGCTACTCAGGGGCTCGGGTGGGAAAATCACCTGAGCCTCAGAGTTCAAGGCTGCAGTGTGCCACTATCACATCTATGAACAGCCACTTCACTCTAGTCTGGGCAACACAGGAAGACTCCACCTCTAAAAAACATAAAAATAAAATAATAACATTGTGGGGATGGTACGCAAAACCATGGATTTACAAAGGGAAAAAAGAAAGTGCCATTTGCCCAGAAGAGTGTTGGTGGTTGTTCCCACTAGTACAGGCTACATACACTTACTCCTACCTGATGTGAGAGGAAGATTTCCTCACAGCTGCGGAATCTCACTATATCCCTAGGGCTGTGGGTACAGGCAATCTGTGAAATGGGTCATCTGGATCTTTAGAAACACTGATTTAAGTGTTTACCTATCTGGTCTTGAAACACATGGTCTCATGCAACGGATTCTTCGATACTGGTTCTGTGCATTCAGCTCTCACTATACCCTCTATAAATTCAATGTGCAGCACACTCCAGAAGGCCGAAGGAAACCACAAAGGGATCAGTAGACTTTCAAGGACTAGTAACTCAGATGCCTGTTTTGAAAATAATTTGGCCTAAAGTTTTTTTTGAAATACGGTCTCACTCTTACCCAGGCTGGAGCGCAGTGGTGCAATCACGGCTCACTGTAGCCTCAATCTCCAGGGCTCAGGCGATTCTCCCACGTCAACCTCCTGAGTAGCTGGGACTACAGGCGCATGCCACCATGACTGGCTAATTTTTAAAATTTTTTTGTAGAGACAGGGTCTCACTATGTTACCCAGGCTGGTCTTGAACTCCTGCGCTCAAGCGATCCTCCCACTTCAGCTTCCCAAAGTGTTGGGATTACAGGTGTGAGCCACACCACTCTTGGTCCTAAAGTTAATGTTTTAAAGAGTAGCTATGAAAGATTCTCTGACATTCCATTTATAATTTTGGCAAATGTCCCTTCCTGCCCCTCTTGATTTGTCCTCCCCACCCCCATGCAATCCCTGCTTAAAGGTATTTCTGAATTCCAGGATAGAAAAACAGAACTAAGTTGCTGCCACACCACCCTCGCCAGCCCACACTAAATACAGCAAGTAGCCCATTTTCCCCCCGCCACAGTTCTCAGGCTTCCGGGCTTGCAGAACTCTCAGGCTGGTCCCAAAGAAAGAGAACTTCTAAGCTAGGTTATCCACAGGATGAAATCAAATTCCCCTGATGAATAAAAGAGCTGCTTTTAGCAGAAGTACTTCCTTAAGCTTTATCCTCAGCAGCTTTCTACCAGGTAGCTATGGAATTCTAATTAAGCTATCTGATCAAAGAATAAGGCAAATATAAACAAAGACAAAATCAAAGCTAGGTAAGAAGTCCTTCTCACTGATTTAGCATAATTTCTGAGTTACCTATATTAAGAAAAACAACAACAAAAACCAGGATTCCGATAAGCTGTAAAAATATTCTATGTCAAAGAAAATAAAAAACCAAAGCAAATCAAAATTGGAGGCACTCCAATAGGCCTACGTACCGCAGCATAATTACTATTACCACAGTGAGCTGAGATTCTCGCCAAGCCAAGACACAAACAAACAGCCAAGGCTTACCTTTGAAATTTCCTGACATTACGACCAATTTTACACTGATTTTCGAAATGGTAAATAAAACCTATAAAATTAGTCTAGCAGTTGCTTCTAAAGACTTATAATCTATTAAGGTTTTTTTTTTTCTTTAAAGCTTCTCAGTAGGAAAAAAGTTCCTTTTGAAAGAACATTCTCTATATAAATGTCCCTGAATATGCAAGAAGAGCTGCATCCAGCCAAATGTGCCCTGTCAACAAAGGACAGTGCTGAAGAAACAGGCATTTCTGTCAATTGGGAAAAATGGGGCAGCTTATTTTCGAGTCCAACAGTAAGCCTTACTATTCCCCGATGGCATGTTAGGATGGCATGAGGATTTCAGCCCATTATTTCTAATTATTCTTCTCTACTTACTTGCATTATTCTACAAATTGCCAGTCCTAAAACAGGCTATCACAAGTAACAAAAGTTATACAACATGTATATCCTTCTTTTAAAAAGAATGGTTGGCTGTTATTTTATCTAATGCACCTGTACTGAAGCTAAGGCGAAGCCAAGAAGCTAAGAAACAGAATGAATGGAATCAACTTCTAAATCCAGCAAATTTTTGTAGGGAACAATTTGGATTTACAAATTAAAGAAAGAACTAAAGATTCACACCAGCAAAATAAATACTTAAAGTCATCTTTCCATTTTCTGGCCTCCAAATTTACTTACATGCTTGCCTTATTTCAAGTGAAGTTAAAAACAGAGGCATGAGAGAAATGAAACAGTTACAAGGCAGAACATGAAAAGGGGTCTGGAATCAGCATGGACTTGTGCCCTAGGCTCAATTAATCATATTCATCATATTTGAAAATCTGCTAAATTGAGGTTGTTGTTCCTATCTTCTAGAAATGAACATATGAGTTAATAGGTGTAAAATTAAATGGATTCTTTGAATGAAAAGATGTTACATGGGGGCACTATTAATGAAAAGTCATTATAAAATATTCTTATTTTTTATTAAGAAAAATATTATTATTATTATTTGTAGACAGGGTCTCACTCTATCACCCAGGCTGGAGTGCAGTGCTGTAATCACAGCTCACTGCAGCCTCAATGTCCCCAGGATCAGGTGATCCTCTCACCTTAGCCTCCAGAGTAGCTGGGACTATAGGCGTGTGCCATCGTGCCTGGATAACTTTTGTATTATTATTACTATTTTTTGAGATGGAATTTTGCTCTTCTTGCCCAGGCTGGAGTGCAATGGCGCTACCTGGGCTCACCTCAACCTTCACCTTTTGGGTTCAAGTGATTCTCCCGCCTCAGCCTCCAGAGTAGCTGGGATTACAGGTGTCTGCCACCATGTCTGGCTAATTTTGTATTTTTAGTAGAGACGGTGTTTCTCCATGTTGGTCAGGCTGGTCTTGAACTCCTGACCTCAGGTGATCTGCCCGCCTGGGCCTTCCAAAGTGCTGGGATTACAGGCGTGAGCCACTGCACGCAGCTGCTTTATACACTTTTCTATACACTCTCCCCCTTCTACACTAGGCCCCTGCCTGGGGTAATGTCAAACAGGTGACTCTCATCGTGGCTGCACAGCAAAAGAAATGCAGAGAAGCAGCACCCTGGGGAGCCCTGGATGGAACTGGCAGGTTTTCAGGGCTACTAAGAAGGCTCAACAGGTAGCCTTTCAGCCTCAAGAGAGCAAGCCCAATTTGATCTGTTCCTGTTTCTTTTTGTGAGACAGAGTCTTACTCTGTCGCTCAGGCTGGAGTACAGTGGCATAATCATGACTCACTGTAGCCTTGATCTCCTGGGCTCAAGCAGTCCTCCCACCAAGCCTCCTGAGTGGCTGGACCACCATGCCCGCCTAATTTTTATAGTTTTTATTTTTGGTAAAGACAGGACCTCACTATGTTGCCCAGGCTGGTGTAGAACTCTTAGGCTCAAGCAATCCTCTCAACTTGGCCTCCAAAAGTGCTGGAGTTAGAGGTGTGAGCCACCTTACCCGGCCTTTGATCGGTTTCATATATTGGTGTCCCACGTTAAAAAAATAATACTGTGGCGGGGCGTGGTGGCTCACGCCTGTAATCCCAGCACTTTGGAAGGCCAAGGCAGGTGGATCACGAGGTCAGGAGTTCGAGACCAGCATGGCCAAAATGGTGAAACCCCGTCACTACTAAAAATACAAAAATTAGCAGGGCACGGTGGCAGGCACACATAATCCCAGCTACTTGGGAGGCTGAGGCAGGATAATCGTTTGAACCCCGGCAGCAGAGGCTGCAGTGAGCCGAGATCTCGCCACTGCACTCCAGCCTGGATGACAGAGTGAGATTTCATTCTCACCCCCTGGATAAACGCTTCCCGTGTAAAGGCCAACTCCAACCTGGTCATAATAAGCATTATGAAAAACAACTGCTTATGATGGAATCATGGAAACGCTGACACAGTGGTGGTGTGAGATGCTCCTTTGAAAAGCCTTGTCAGGCCCAGTCTTTGTAATTTCGTGGTGGCTCACAGGAAGTGCCTGGGAGCCAGATGCTTTCTGCCTGTGCTCAAGGCCGTAATTTCCTTCCCATACTTAAACCGATGACCCTGTGTCTCGCTAACAGGGGAGTTAGCCAAGGGAACAGGGCAGATAAAGAAAAAGCAAAATCTGAAGAAAACTGGTTGATTTGAAAAAAACTCCTAAGATTCTTCTTGAGATGAACAACTAAGAAGACTCCTAGATGAACATGATTTGCTGTCTCTCCAAATAAAAGCCCCTGGAAGGCAGGCAGAGCTGGGAGGGCTGGCAGCCAGCTCCCTCAGGTCACAGATGTGGAAACTGAAGGGGAGAGGGGAGGGCAGTCCCAGAAGCTGTTGTCAGAGCTGTCTGTGCCCTAAGAAGGGCCTTGCTCCCACTCCCCCGCTACCCTGTGCTGTCTCTCCACACTCTGCAAAGGTGATCACATTCATCAAGACCCTAGAGTCAAAGTAACTGGGAAGAGGACAAAAAAGAATGACATCCAGCCAGTCTCATTTATTACAGCAATAATCTCCACCCACCACTAAATGGATACATCTATAAAATTCTGCTTATATGTTCTATATAGCACCTAGCCACCGTTCAATACTTCAAGATACATTTCAGAGAGAGAAAAAAAGACAAATTTCAAACTATAAGCAACATGTCCTCTTGGAGAGCCTGAAAATAACTAAGAAAACATTTTTGATCATACAAGGAATTGAATATAGCATTTTCTTTTCTTTTCTTTTTTTTTTGAGATGGAGTCTCACTCTGTTACCCAGACTGGAGTGCAGTGTGAAGGGATCTCGGCTGACTGCAACCGCCACCTCCCAGGTTCAAGCGATTCTCCTGCCTCAGCCTCCTGAGTAGCTGGGATTACAGGCACGCGCCACCACGTCCAGCTCATTTTTGTATTTTTAGTAAAGACGGGGTTTCACCATGTTGGTCAGGCTGTCTTGAACTCCTGGCCTGATGATTCACCTGTTTCGGCCTCCCAAAGTGCTGAGATTACAGGCATGAGCCACCATCCCTGGCCATAAGTAGCATCTTCTTTGAAGTGTTAGCTTCATGATTTTCCTTTAGATAAGAGATCAGAATAGTAATTTGTTCTTCCTTATCAATTGCCATTCCTTAGAAAGTGCTTGGCCAGTAATTTCAGGAAGATCAATGAGTCACCTCTTATCACTGCTTTAACCCTGGGCCTTAAGAAGGAAAACAGGTCTGGCTACTCTTCCATGACAGCCGTCCTACCTGCTAGAGGAAGTCACCTTGACCTCATATATTTGGCTGCTATTCAGAACACTATGTCTCTTGGTCCAGATTATTAAAAGCATACATTAGGTAACAACATACCTTTCTCAGTGACATATGCACAGAATGCCCAAGATAAACCCACTGAGTGGTTCCCTCCGTGGACTTACCTCCCACTCCCTGGCTATGAATGGCCCCGGGAAGAGCACAGAGCAGCTACTTTCTTTTGAATCGTCTTAAAATCAACACACAACAAATAGCTATTGTGGATTTCTAACTCATACCAGCGAGAGTGGAATAGGAAAGTACATCACCATTATAAAAAAACCTTGTCAGCAGACCGACTTTGACTCCCATAGCATCTACTATGTTAAAACCTTACAGGAAACTTGTAACATAGGTAATGTGACTACTGTGTGCAGAATGAAGAGGGTTTGGGGATGAGCAGGCGTCTCAACCTAGTTCCTTCACTATTGCATGTATCTTCCCAACGCCTCAGACCACCTGCTGCCCCTGAATCCATCTATGATTTCTGCTTTCTGCTCAGAAAACCTCCCGTCAAGGCCTTAACTGAAGAAAGCCTGTCAGGGCCTCAGCTTTGCCGTCTCTAACACCATGATCCCTTCTGCCTATTCTCTCTCCTCAAGGGTACAGGTGTGGGCACAGAAACCTATGTAATTTGTTCATACCAAAATGCGGTATCATACACACCAACGCTTTAGTCTTCTTCACTGAGGACATCATGGATTGCATTCAGATAAACAGCCCTTTAGGCCTGGTGAAGAATCGTATACAATAGAATAAGGTGGCATTTTTCTCACTGTGTGTGTTGGGGGGAGTTTTGTGGTAACTTGTTGCTCCCTGAATGTAAATATTCCTCTACTGTCTTATTTAAAACTTAGAGGGGGCCATGGCGACTAAAATATATGTGTCATGGCTTGTCAAGCCTCATGACTAACTGAGTTCCAAAAACTGAGGCTGCTCGACTCCATTTTCCTGACTGACTATAACAGAAAGCTAAGCTCAGCCAGTTGAATCATTGAGAGCTGAAAGCCAAGCGAGGTATGGCTGGGCTCAAAAGCTGTATGTCCACATTCCATACTGGTAAGGCTGCCGAAAGCAGACGGCACAGACTAGGCTAGAGCGTGTTCAGTACGGCCTCTCACACCCCTTTCTCTGCGCCCCTACCCCAGACCTGCATTCCTACAGGCGCAAACCCCACTCCATAGTTGAATACAGTCAGGCCAGTGTTGTCTGGAGTCACAAAGTTTTATATATGATTGCTTCTAATTAAGGACCATTTGATTTTAAGAAGTTAATAAAAAAGGCCATAAACCAGTATCATACCGTAAGAATGCCAAGAATGCTAAGTACCCAACTCATATTCTTCCAGAGTGACCTTTATTAAAGGCTGCCTCTACTACTTTGCCAACTAACATGTCAGGTGGCAGGAACATTCCTACCTATCACAGGCTACTCCACTTTAAAAAGCAAAGGCAAGTGAAAAGGCCTTCTTTAAGTAATCAAAGCAGCTCAAATTCCTCCGGCAAAAAGTCCTAGTACAAACAATCTCAAAAAAGGCAAATTCAAAGTTTAAAAAGCCACTTCCAGTGCCAGCAAGTGATTCAGAAGAATTCTGAGAAAGGTAATATTAACATTTTAGTGGTAGAACACTTGGAGAGGAGCCAGGAAGCCTGGACTCTCTCCTAGCTAGGTCATTAAATCTTGCAGGGGGAGGGAAGGCATACACTGATAAAAACTAGTTAAATGGCATCTCACAGCCAAGCTATCTTGACAGCTCTCATCCGTCAGCAGGATCACTGGACAATGATGCTCTTAAAGAAGACAGGTAAGTCTCTAGGGGCCAATGATAACCTAAGTGCATGCAATTATAATCAGAATGATAACAATCAATCCCTACCCTTGGAATGGGCACGCAAATTCAACAGCTGAGAAAGTCAACATATCTACTGCCAGGGAAGCTAGATCCCCTGGATCCCCACGGCCTCATGTTTTCTTCCCATGCATACTCTTGCTTTCCTAGAGCAGCAAGTTATCTTTTAAAGAACAGATTTGATCTTTCTTTTGAGACAGAGTCTAAGCTCTATCACCCAGGCTGGATTTCAGTGGTGTGATCTCAGCTCACTGCAACCTCTGCCTCCCGGGTTCAAGCGAGTCTTCTGCTCCAGCCTCCTGAGTAGCTGGGACTACAGACAGGTGTGTGTTACCATGCCCAGCTAATTGTTTGTATTTTTAGTAGAGACAAGGTGTCACCATGTTGGCCAGGCCGGTCTCGAACTCCTGATCTCAAGTGATCCACGTGCTTTGGCCTCCCAAAGCGCTGGGATTACAGGCGTGAGCCACCACGCCCAGCGTGCTCTTATATTAAACCACCAAATTCTTATTCCTTATGTGATCTCATGTCCACCATTCTAGCTTTTTCTCACTAGACTCTAGCCACTGTGGCCTTCCTTATTCCCTGGATGCCTTTATTAATTTATTTTTATTCGCCCATTCAATCATTCAACAAAAATTACTGAGCAAGCACCTACTATTGTGCCAGGCACTGTATTAGGCATGGGGATACGGCAATGAACAAAAAAAGACAAAGATGCCTGCCTCATGAAGCTTACATTTTAGCAGAGGGAAACAATTACAGAACAAACTTAGGTTAGGAAAGAAATTAGAATGGGGAAAAGGTAAAGCAGGGTGAAAGCCTCGGCACAGAGCTGAAAGGGATGCCAAAGCAGGTCCCATCGAGCAGGAGGCATGAGAGCAGCCATAAGGGAGGCAAGGGAGTTACGAGTGTGGGCACCGGGGGGGACAGCGTTCCAGGCAGGCGAACAGGACTGCAAGGGCCTAAGGTCAAGGAATTTTTTTTTTTTTTTTTTTTTTTGCTGCAACGTCTGTTTCTTATTAAATTGTTAACTCCAAAAAGACAGGGACCTAATGTCTTATCTATTCTGCTCCTCATTTGACTTCAGCACCACATACAGTGCTGGCTCAATAAATACCTGCTAAATGAAATTAATGAATTAGTGTCTAAAGAAAAAACCAAAAAGCTATCCGCAAGTAATTTAAGTGTTACCTTAAGTTGTAAAGGCCTTGCAGAACTTGTTGCACAGGTTTCAGATGTGCTAATAAAGGCTGGGTGCGGTGGCTCATGTCTGTAATCCCAACAGTTTGGGAGTCCAAGGCAGGCAGATCGCTTGAGGCCAGGAGTTCGAGACCAGCCTGGCCAACAGGGCAAAACCCCGTCTCTACTAAAAATACAAAAATTAGCCAGGTGTGGTGGCACACGCCTGTAATCCCAGCTACTTGGGAGGCTGAGGCAGGAGAATTGCTTGAACCTGGGAGGCGGTGGTTACAGAGAACCAAGATTACACCACTGCACTCCAGCCTGAGCAACAGAGCAAGACTCCATCTCAAACTCCGCTACTATAGCATCAGTTCTTAAGAGGGAAACAATTCATTCAAGACAAATTTGTCTTGGATGTACAAGTTTTTACCTAGTCCTCAAGCCCGTAAAGCTTGAAATATCATAAAGCTTCCACATTGTTCTGTCCTAGTTGAAATCACTGTGTAAAGTGCTGCAAGTTAATCTTTTTTTTTTTTTTTTGGACAGGGTCTCACTCTGTCACCCAGGCTGGAGTACAGTGGCGCGATTATGGCCCACTGCAGCCTCAACCTTCCAGGCTCAAGCGATCCTCCTGCTGCAGTCACCTGAGTAGCTGGGACTAGATGTGCAACCACACCCAGCTAATTTCTGTATTTTTCTGTAGAGACAGCGTTTCACCATGTTAGTCAGGACAGCCTGGAACTCCTGGGTTCAAGTGATTTGCCAGCCTCAGCCTCCCAAAGTGTTGGGATTACAGGAGTGAGCCACCACACCCAACCTGGGTTAATCTTAAAACAGTTTTTACTACCACAATCCCAATCCAATTTGACCCCAGTCTTCTTTTCCACCTTCATTTCTAGCTATCCTTCAAAACGAACTCCATGGTCCAACTAAGCTGTTCCCTGAACCTGCCATTAGCATTCTTGCCTCCACACCACCACTCCCGCGATCCCCTTATGTGGAATGCCACTGTGCCTCTTCTCCACCTCTCTGAATGTTATCAGTGTAAAATAATGCCTTCTCTGCCCGTCTGCATTATGACAAATTCATCACCCAAGTAACCACAGCATTCATTTGGCCACATGTGCCTTTCTACACTCTCCTCTGTATCAGCCGAACTGAAAGCCTGCACACTACATTTCCCAGACTCCTTTGCCAGCTGGCTTCCACAGTTAGGTTCTCTATGGCTAGAGGCTGGATGGCAAGTGGAACGATGCACCACTTTCTTCCTGTTACTGGTCTGTCTCTGGCAGCAGCAGGAGCAGTGAGTGACTATGGAAGAATGCAGGCAACTGCACACACCGCAGGTTTCAGCACATCAGCGCAGTGCTGGCTTCTGGGTTCCTGGTGAACTGCGGCAATACAGCTCTAACAGCAGCAGCAGCTCTTCTATGCGTGTAGGCTCCTGGGTTCCAGCCCACGGGCAGCTTTCTCACCTCTGGATAACAACCCTCTTGTCCCTTTTGCTCCTCCTAAGCCTTTCCAACACCTCTGTAACAAATCCCTTGCATTTAAATCCCTTTCTGCTGGTTTCTACTTTCCTGATTGGACAATAACAGATACAACAACAGAGAAAGAGGAAATAAAAATAGAAATATTAACTAAGATGGAAAATGAAATATAAAATGGCAAAGGAGTTAGGACTAGCAATTAAAAAAAAATCCTGTAAAATGAAATTCCAGAAAATTTCTCCCTATGTATATTCCAATTAATTTTTGAGTTCTAAAAATGAAGATGCTGGTTGGCTATGTATTTAGTTGTTTTTCTTTTAATTTTTTAAGAAAGTCAATAAGTGGCCAGGTGCGGTGGCTCACGCCTGTAATCCTAGCACTTTGGGAGGCCGAGGTGGGTGGATCATCTGAGGTCAGGAGTTCAAGACCAGCCTGGCCATCATGGTGAAACCCCATCTTTTTTTTATTAAAAAAATAAAAATAAATAAATAAATAAATAAAAAGAAAGTCAGTAACTGTATCTCTTTGGCTAAATCAAGTCTCTGCAGAATCGGGAGAACCCTTCCTTGTATGTTCCTCAGAACCTCACACACAGTAGACACTTCTTAGGTAACTGGTGTCTGCCTGGTGATTGGTATAAGGCTTTGGAATTCACGGATTGGGAATGAAAGCCATATAAATGGTCACTCTAATTCTAAAAAGCAGCTTGAAAACAAATCTCATCCAAAGCACTCAGCAAAGGATTCCAAAGCCCTTTCAGCCCTGAAATGTAGCCACTTGTGGGGGAAGGTGGAATTCAACTGGCACAGGGGGCAGGGATCTTTGCCTTTTCCTTGTCAAAGCTCCCCCTGACCCTGTATAGGTTGTTTCTAGGTTTCTCTAGGGCCTCTTTTTTTTGGTTAAAGATCTAGCCTGAAAACCCCATTACAAAAAACTGCCTAGAACACAGTTTACCTTTCCTGGAAAGATGAAGAACTGAGTCAATCTGGAACAGATTCAAAGCTCCTGAAAATCTGTGAGTTTTCAACCTGCTCAGAGATTGTTTAGACAAATTTCTAAGTCTTAACTAAGATTCATTTTCAGGTATTATTTTAAGCCAAGATAAGCATAAAGTGTTGCAGATCGTAAAATAAATAAATAAATAAATAAACCCACTACCTTCAGGGGTTAACGACTACTAAAATTATACTTATGGCCCTTCATCACTGCATCTGTAACTCAGCTTTCCATTAACAAAAAATGCCTCCTGAAATGGACACCTTGGAGAAAATAAGTGCACCCCAATAAGCACACAAAGCAGCTTGACTCCTGCTATTTCCAGGATGACTGATGAAAATGAGCCATCAGCTGTTGTCATTCTCATACTTCCTTTGACAACATGCTGAAGACTGGGCGCGGTGGCTCACGCCTGTAATCCCAGCACTTTGGGAGGCTGAGGTGGGTGAATTGTGAGTTCAGGAGTTCAAGACCAGACTGGCAACATGGCAAAACCCTATCTCTACCAAAAAAAAAAACAAAAACAAAAAAACCACAAAAAATTAGCCAGGCATGGTGGCGTGCACCTGTAGTCCCAGCTACTTGGGAGGCTGAGGTGGGAGGACCCCTTGAGCCTGGGAAGCAGAGGTTGCAGTGAGCTCAAATCGAGCCAGTGCACTCCAGACTGAGTGACAGAGCAGCAAGACCCTGTCTCAAAAGGAAAAAGAAAAAAAAAAAGACCATAACAAGAAAGCATTATCAAACAGATAAATGCTTGAACATTTTTAGCTGGTCCATTATTACTTCTAAAAACCTTACCATAGGAAACCAAGCCCTACGACCCATATAAGCATTTCTCACAGTAACCCAGCAGAGCAGCTACTATTATAATCCCCATTTTACAGATGAGAAAACAGACAGACTTGCAGAGGTCAAGAGACTCGTTCAAGATCACCCAGCTTAGCATGGCCTCAGCTGCCTGCCTCTGAGAACCACACATGTGGCTTCACCCCAACACTGCAGTGCTGCAAAGCCAGAATGGACAAAAACAGCTGCTGCACTGCGTAAGCTTTCTGGAGAAAACGGAGGCTACTACTGCTACAACCCACTTGCTCTTTTCCCAAAGCTCTCCACTGTGAGGGGGACAGTCTCTTATGTATCTACATTGCAAAACTTCATAATATATTCCCCACAATATTTTGTGTATATACCTTACACTGCTCAAAGTACTACTACAAAACTTGCCTTGTCAGCTTTTATTTTTTTGAGACAGGGACTTGCTCTGTTGCCCAGGTTGGAGTGCAGGTGCAGTGGTGCAGTCACGGCTCACTACAGAGGCAACCTCCTGGGCTCAGCTGATTCACCTCAGCTGGGACTACAGTTGAGCGCCATCATGCCTGGCTAATTTTTTGTAGAGACAGGGTTTCACCATGTTACCCAGGCAGTTCTCAAACTCCTGGGCTTAAGCGATCCTCCCACCTTGGCCTCCCAAAGTGCTTGGGATTACAGGTGTGAGCCACCGCACTGGGCTTCCTTTAGCTTTTTTTTGAGACGGAGTTTTGTTCTCCTTGTCCAGGCTGGAGTGCAGTGGTACAATCTTGGCTCACTGAACCTCCGCTTCCCTGGTTTAAGCGATTCTCCTAGTAGCTGAGGCTACAGGCTTGTGCCATCAAGCCCAGCCAATTTTGTGTTTTTAGTAGAGACAGGGTTTCACCATGCTGGTCAGGCTGGTCTCAAACTCCTGATCTCAGGTGATCCGCCTGCCTCGACCTCCCAAAGTGCTGGGATTACAGGCGTGAGCCACCACACCTGGTCTTCCTTACAGATTTTAAAACCCAGCTGGGAAGGGTAAGTATTCTCTTCATTCCAAAGACAAGGGCATTGGAATCTGGAGACTAAATGATTTGCCCAAGGTCAGAGGATTCAATATGCTGTCTCCTCAATGGTACTACTGATATCACCCAAGCCTCACAGAAGAAACAGACTTTCTGCCAGAGTTAACCATAAAGACCATTTCCAACTGATGGGAAATGGTTGCCTTTCAACTTCAGTAACTTGCAATTAAGAATATCATGTTACTTGCCTGAGCATTAAACTGTGAGAAAACACCAACTTGCACTTTTCTTCATTTCCCAAACCATAGAAGGGATAAGATGCTATAAGATTTTGTCCTTAAATTTCAGCTCTTTTTTTTCCCCTCATCCAACTGCAAAAATTCATTTCTACTTACACAGAAAGTATACCTTTTTAAAAAATTACCCCAAAAAATGAAGTTCACTATTCTGGAAATACACTTTCAAGGCTTCAGGAAAAGTACCTTTCCTACCAACTGGACAGCAATATTCACATAAATCCTAAGGGTCTGATCCTCCTGTAAGAATGATGATAAGTTAAATACCATGGGAAGAAAATCAGTCTCAAATTTAAAGGAATTAAAATGCCTGTAGTAAAAATCAGTGAGTAGGTGAAAATCTAGAAAATCTATCTATTATCTCAATCTCAAGGACCATTACTCACAAAACGGCAGAGTAACACAGGACATAGGAGACAGCAGAAAAAGATACATGGCTTTCCTTTCACTAAAAGTATGGCCGGGTGTGTGGCTCATGCCTGTAATCCCAGCACTTTGGGAGGCCAAGGCAGGCAGATCACCTAAGGTCTGGAGTTTGAGACCATCCTGGTCAACACGGTGAAACTCCGTCTCCACTAAAAGTACAAACTAGCTGGGTGTGGTGGCATATGCCTGTAGTTCTAGCTACTTGGGAGGCTGAGGCAGGAGAATTCATGAACCTGGGAGGCAGAGGCTGCAGTGAGCTGAGATCGTGCCACTCACTGCATTCTAGCCTGGGCAAAACAGTGACTCTGTCTCAAAAAAAAAAGAAAAAGAAAAAAATAGGATAGAGTGTAAACCAAAGTCAATTCCATCTACAGTTTCAAACGAAAAAATAAAAACTGCTCCAAGGAATGAGTCATAAAGTGATATTTAGAAATCAAGATTATCTTAGAAATGTCACATAATTGATTCATTCTCAAAAACTAACTTCAAGGTAAGAATCTCACTTTATCAAGTTATTTTTTTCTAAGTTCACCAGATCTAAAGAAAGCTTGACTTTGTCCATGAACTCCCAATAGTGTGGAAAATAATTTTCCCTGAAATCCACAGGCAAGGGATTGCATCCTAATTGCATCATTTGCTCTCTGTTTTGAGGATACTGGAGATAATTCTAAGGACAAGGGAAAGAGTTGTGCTTAAAAATACTCAGCCTAATCACAAAATGGAACCCCTTCAAGAACAACTGCACCCTGAATTTATGATTGGAAAAAAAAAAAAAAAACCAAATCAGTAGAGAAGTTTGGTTTTTCCCTAACATGCAGCCTTCACCAATATGAAATTGTATTTAAGAATAATGGCAGAGACAGTCTAAAATCTGACAAAGAGAAAGAAAGAGGAAGGAAGGAAGGAAAGAAGAAAGGAAGGAAGAAGGAAGGAAGGAAGGAAAAATATTCATAAATAAATATACCCCCCTCAAATACATTTTTCATTGGTCAAGATGGTATTACAAACCTACATTCCAATCTAGTTAAGGGATCGTTTATTGAAAGATTTAAGTCCCCAAATCTACCTAAACCCTGAGATCTTAGTTCATACTCCTATTGACGCAAAAAACTTCTATTCAGTTTTAAACTTTAAAAAAATCTAAGTCAAAACCAAGGGGGGCAAAACCAAGGGGGGAAAGAAGTATTCATAACAAGCAAGAGAAGTGTGTTTTGTAATCTTTAAAGTGCTTTCTCATTTGATCCTTAAAACAATCCCAAGCAGAGGTTGGTGCCCATTTGTCAGATGACAGAATCACAGGATTTTAAGGCTAGAAAGAACTAACTTCCCACCAATGCTTCCCACTAGAACAGAAGAAGGGGTCTTGTCTGGTGACTACCTACTGTACTCTCAGGACCTACAGGACTACCTTGTATACGATAGATGCTCGTCAACATCACCTCTACTATATATTCAAAAAGCCCAACCCAAACAGTTTTTGAAGGTGATAACGCCAATCCAGACGTGACATGACCTGGCCAAGGCCTTAGTGCTGGCTACCTGTTCCCCACACTCCTGCTTCCTAATTCAGGGCAGGCTCTTCCCGCTACTCAGGCTGTCGCTGAAACTCTGAGGGTTTTCCAAGCCCCTGCCCCCAGAAGTCATTGGCATCTGATAATTTTAGCTTATATCCCCCTCTCTTACACAGCTGTTTCCTTCATATGTATCACTCTTCAATTAGTTCCACAACCCTTTGTTTAGCACCTATCATATGCAAAGGACCAAGACTGGAGGATCCGAAGATGAGAGTCGCTGCTCTCGAGGGAGTGACAAGCCGATGAGAACTCCAAAAGACAACACCAGGAAGGAGCTCTGATGCACAGAGAACTGGACTTGCAAATGTTGGGAGAAGAGACACTCTAGGCAGAGGGACCTCACGAATGGACAGAGCCTGCACACAGTGTGCAGGAAAGAGCAAGTGGTCTGGCCGGATTGCAAGGTACAGTGCAGAGAAGCCCCAACTTGGAATCAACCTATGAAAGAACTATGAGGACAAGAAAGCTAAAATTATTTAGGTGGTTTCTTACTTCCTCCTGATGCCACTTTCCTTTATTCTTGTCCCACCTCCTCCTGGCAATAAAAAAGAAAGCAACCAACAAAAACTTCTGAATATTCCCCTGTATCTTTATTATACTTTATAATCTGGATAAGTGCTCTCGGTAGTATCTTATTATAATGAACAATTTCAGAACCAAAGGTACCAACTGTGGCTCCATACCCACCCAAAAAGTCAATTAACCAATTTTCTTTTTTTTTTGGAGACAGGGTTTCACTCTGTCACCCAGGTCAACCAATTCTTAATCTTTTGGCAGTTAAGAATCCTCTTGACAATCTGATAAAAACTTAAACAGTTTCTTCCAGAAAATAATGCACTTACACAAAAAAATTCAGGCACCCTGGATTAAGAACCCTTGCCCTGGCTGGGTGTGGTGGCTCATGCCTGTAATCCCAGCACTTTGGGAGGCTGAGGTGGGCAGATCAGGTCAAGAAATCGAGACCATCTTGGCCAATGTGGTGAAATCCCCCCTCCACTAAAAATACAAAAATCAGCTGGGCATGGTGGCACACGCCTGTAGTCCCAGCTATTCAGGAGGCTGAGGCAGAAGAATCGCTTGAATCCAGGAGGTGGAGGTTGCAGTGAGCTGAGATCACACCAATGCACTCCAGCCTGGTGACAAAGTGAGACTCACATACAAAAAAAAAAAAAAAAAAAAGGCTGGGAGTGGTGGTTCACACCTGTAATCCCAGCACTTTGGGGTGCCGAAGCGGGCAGATCAATGAGGTCTGAAGTTCGAGACCAGTCTGGCCAATATAGTGAAACCCCATCTCTACTAAAACTACCAAAAAAAAATAAAAATTTAGCTGGGTGTGGTGGTGTGCGCCTGTAATCCCAGCTACTCGGGAGGCTGAGGCAGGAGAATTGCACGAACTCAGGAGGTGGAGCTTGCAATGAGCCAAGATCGCGCCACTGCACTCCAGCCCTGGTGAAAGTGTGAGACTTCGTCTCAAAAAAAAGAACCCTTGCCCTCTCCCATTCACATAACTAGAATACTCCTTCTTCTACACAACGTAGTAATTATCCTCAATGAATAAATAAAATGAGAGAATTTCTCCATGGTTTAAATCCTCACCTGCTAGTAACAATACAGCTTCCATTTATTGGGCTCTACTCTGTGGCAGAAGTACTGCAGGGCGGGTCAGAGTTACATCCCCTTTGTACACATCAGGAAACCAAGGCTCAGAGGTATCAACAGGTCTGGCCAAGGCTACCCAGCTGGAAGGTGGCAGAGCTGGGTTTGGAACTCTGGTATGTTGACCTCCAAAGCCCAACTATACTACCTGTCACCAGAGGGAACCTTATTACCATACTGATCACTGGGAGACAACAACGAATACTGCCAAAGAGCCACAACCCAACCATTTCCATCTGCTCTTCTAGTAAGTAAACAGTCCAGTCCAAGGGTCCAGTCCAGTATTACACACCGTCTGGGCATCCAATAAATACCTCCTGAGTGACTGAGGGCAAAGAGAGCCATATACTGTTGTCCACAGAAGAGCAGAGAAATCGAGTCAATGGTTGTTAAGTGAGTTCCATTTGAATTCACGTGTCACAGCTACAGCCTCAGTCACTGTCATGTTTCCAACTGCACCTCTCCAGTTTGGCAATGGCCCCAAACACTAATCTGTTACACCCTCTCATGAAAAGGTTTGCAACCTATCAATGAGGTAATCAGATAAATCAACAGTGAAATTTCAATGAAACAATAAGTCTAGATAACCTCCCCTGCGTTCCTGTTCTACCCTGTATATCCTCTATGACTACAGCATAGCTATTCCCATGAGACTAACAGCAACCATGTCTGAGCACTTACATGTGTATCACCAGAAGCCTTGAAGGGCCAGGATCTGGTCATTTCATCTCTGTATGACCACTGCGCAGCCGGGGCCTCAGCATATATATATAACAAATGAATGAATACTTATACCTAGAAATACAGTAATCATTATTTCAAATAGAACGATATTTTTACTAAGCAATGAGAGAAGAGATGAAGATTTAAGAGCCATAATACCAAGCTTCCAAAAAAGAAAGCTTGCACACCCTTCCTTAGGTGTTCAACAGTAGAGTTCGTTGCACCAAGGACCCCTCCAAATAAGTATTGGGAAAAAATAAAAGGCAGATCTCAATCTAGAACAGTAAAGTAAAAGGGAGACAGAATGAGGCCATGGGGCTCAGTGTTATCTAAGCCAGTGGTTCTCATCTTTTTTGGGTCACGGATTCCTTCGAGAATTTGATGAGATCTACAAATCCTTTCTCTGCAGAAAATAAACAGAACCAGAAATTCAGCCTATACTGTGAAAGCATCATAGACACCCCAGACCCCACCCCTTAAGGGTCAGACCCTCAAGTTCCTTTAACCTTTGCTTAGAATCTGCAGGTCTAGCCATGCCTCACTAGAGGCAACCCAAAACACTAAGCATTTCGTTTTTCAGCGGTCACACTGTTAAAGGAAGCTGAAGCAAAGGCTTTAGTACTTGTAATGTCTCACCACCCACAATGGCCTCTACTCCTCTTGTTTCCTGATTCATGTGGTTAAGCCACAGAAACAAACTGAGGTGATGATATTCTATTTTCCCCTACTAGAAAGTAAGAAATTCAAAAGCAGGAGCCATGTCTGATAGTGCTATGTATTCCACCTAGGGAGGTGCACATTTTAGATAATTAATCGTTGTTTGGTTTACTAAAGAAAATGTTTTTGTTTTTTTTTGAGACGGAGTCTCACTCTTGTCGCCCAGGCTGGAGCGCAGCGGCTTGATCTCAGCTCACTGCAACCTCCGCCTCCTGGGTTCAAGCAATTCTCCTGCCTCAGCCTCCTGAGTAGCTGGAATTACAGGCGTCTGCCACCACGCCCGGCTAATTTTTTTGTATATTTAGTAGAGATGGGGTTTCATCCTCTTGGCCAGATTGGTCTCAAACTCCTGACCTCAGGTGATTCACCTGCTTGGACCTTCCAAAGTGCTGGGATTACAGGCGTAAGCCACTGTACCCGGCCAATATTATATATATATTATTGATTGTTTGATTGACTCAAGACAGAGTCTCGCCCTGCCTTGCAGACTAGAGTGAAATGGCATGATCAGAACTCACTGCAGCCTTGACCTTCCAGGCTCAATCAATCCTCCCACCTCCACCCGCTGAGTAGCTGGAACTACAGGTGTACACCACCATGCCCAGCTAATTTTTAAAACTTTTTTCTAGAGATGGAATCTCACTATATTGCCCAAGTTGATCTCAAACTCCTGGCCTCAAACAATCCTCCCATCTCAGCCTCCCAGAGATATTTTTCTTTTTTTTTTCTTTTGAGATGGGAGTTTTACTCTTGTTGCTCAGCCTGGAGTGCAACAGCATAATCTTGGCTCACTGCAACCTCTGTCTCTCAGGTTTAAGCAATTCTCCTGCCTCAGCCTCCCGAGTAGTTGGGACTACAGGTGTGCGCCACCATGCCTGACTAATTTTTGTATTTTTTTTTCTTACTAGAGACGGGGTTTTACCATATTGGCCAGGCTGGTCTCAAACTCCTGGCCTTGTGATCTGCCCACCTCAGCCTCCCAAAGTGCTGGGAATACAGGTGTGAGCCACCATGCCGGCCAGAGGTATTTTTCAATAAACATTTCCTGAATAACAACAATGCCTAGTTTCCTAGGTTATATGTTTAGAGATACAATGATGAAAACCACAGCCCCTGGCCTCAAGGAACTTAAGATATAGGTGGAGATAGAGTCAAGAAAACAGGTAATTAGAAGGCAAAGTACTAAGTACCACTACAGGGGTCCACTCAGCAGGCAAGCTCAGATAAGGGGCTGAGTTCTGTGGGTCAGGGAAGGCTTCCTGAAAAAAATAAAATCTAAGCCAGAGACCTAAAGAATGAAAAGGAATTAGTCAAGCTGCATGTTTTGTTTTTCAGGTGATCTTTATGGATTTTACTTTTGGTTTAGTCAGGGAGGGGTAACAGGAGAATATCCCTGATGAGAAGTGTATGAAAAGACCCAGAAGCATGGATTTAGGGGAGAGCTAGTCATTCCACATGGTGAGAGCACTGAGTTTAAGGAGGGAAGTGGGCAGACAGGCAGAGCGTCTAGAGGCCCTTAGAGAGAAGCCCTATACATGAACACGCTCCCTTGGTGAAGTCACAGCCCTTGGAAGCTCTTGCTAGTCACAGCTTCTATTTTAACTTCTTGCTTTGGAATAATTTTAGATTTACAGAACTGCTGCAGATGTTACAGAGTCCTCACATACCCTTCACCCAGCTTCCCCTAATGTTCACATAACCGTGATGTATTTGTCAAAACTAAGAAATTAACTTCAGTACAAAAAACTCAAAGTACAGACTTTCAGATTTTACCAGTTTTTCCATTTGTTGCCTTTTCTGTCCCAGGATCCAATCCAAGATCCCACATTCCACTTAATTCAAAGACTTTTAAAAATTCCTTTCTTTACTTTGGAGTACCACAGTTTATCATTTGCATCAGTCTCCATGTATGCTCCCCCATTCCCCAGCTTCACCAACTCACTCAGAAGGTAAATATATCCTTTCAGTACAGAATAGAAGGCACCAAAACAGATGATCTGGAGTATAAACAACTATTAGGGAGTCAAAGAAATTTAATAAACAAGAGATATCAGTCACATATTTACACAAGAAGAATGTACAGACGCATACACACACCCACACCACTTACAAAATGAACCTGGCCTAAGATGCGGCTTCCACTGTGAAAGGAAAACAAATTCAAAATTTAAGCAGACATGTTTCTGCTTTTTCAGTTTTGATAGTAGTATATCCTCTTTAATCTCTCTCTCTTTAAAGATCCCAACCACCCCAAGGAGAAGTCAAGACAAAATCACCTGAACATTCAATCCATCCTTAAAACAAAATTCTAGCAAAATCATCTGGGATTTGGGACGGGGAAAGCAACGATTCATCCTCTTTCCCATATTTTCACTAAGGACTCTTAAGCCTTAGGATAGAAATTCAATCTTACCACTACAATTGTTAAAAAGGCACTTTACCAGTATTAGCCATATTTCTTTCTGTTACATTTATAACCTGCATTCTAAGCCTCCTCCATCTCCTAAAACTCTCAAATCTACAACCTTGAGTAATGCCCGATTTCTAGAATCAAGTGTGAATCCTGTGCAGAAATCACTGTAATGTTAATACAAACTGGCAATTTGTGCTACAATTAAAAAATACAACTATTATGGCCGGGTACGGTGGCTCCTGCCTGTAATCACAGCACTTTGGGAGGCCGAGGTGGGCGGATCACGAGGTTGAGTTCGAGGCCAGCCTGACCAACATGATGAAACTCCATCTCTACTAAAAATACAGAAATTAGCTGGGTGTGGTGGCACGTGCCTGTAATCCCAGCTGCTTGGGAGGCTGAAGCAGGAGAATCGCTTGAACCTGGGAGGCAGAGGCTGAAGTGAGCCAACATGACACCACTGCACTCCAGACTGGGCAACAAAGTGAGACTCTGTCTCAAAAAAAACCAAAAAACAAAAAAAAACCCCACAACTATTAACAATGGTTATCCCTGGGAGGAAGACTTTAAGGAATACTTTACCTTTCCTTATATTTCAGCTAGTGAAAGCATTCAACAAATACGTGAAGAGCACAGCCCTATGTCACAATTAGGAGAAGAAAGAAAAAAAGAACATAAATAACCTCCCTTAGGAAGCATAGTTTAGATCTGCACTACTCTCCACTACTTTGGTCATTTAAAGTTAAACTAATAATAATTACACACAATTTGGTTTCTTAGCCCCACTAGCTACATTTTAAGTAGCAACATGTGGCTGATGGCTACCACGACGAACAATGCAGAAAGTGCTAGTAGACAGGGCTGATAGAAATGCAGACCTGATGCTAATTCAGCCTTGCAAACAGAGAGAAGGCATTTGATGTGAGCAGCATGAAGGCGAGCCCTCCAGGATGGATGACGACAACATACAGCACTGGCCTCCCTGCAGCATCGTGCCAGACCCCAAGGTATCTCTAAGGCTCTTTCCCCAAGTCAAAAGCAAAATACAAGGAGGCATCAGAGAAATGAAATGGGTGACGGGCTTTGATTGTACTTTAAGTAAGATAAGCTGAAGATGAAAACACCCTAAAATGAAAAAAATCACATTATAAAAATCTATTTCCAGCTGGGTGCAGTGGCACACACCTGTAGTCCCAGCTACTCAGGAGCCTGAGGTGGGAGGATTGCTTGAGCCAGGGAGTTCGAGTCCAGCCTTGGCAACATAGCGAGAACTCATCTCTGAAAAAGTAAAAATTAAAAAAATTAAGATTAAAAAAAGTCCAATTAGAACCTCACTAAAGGCCAGGCGTGGTGGCTCACACCTGTATTCCCAGCACTTTGGGAGGCTGAGGTGGGCAGATCACAAGGCCAGGAGTTTGAGACCAGCCTGGCCAATATGGTAAAACCCCGTCTCTACTAAGAAAAAAAAATACAAAAATTAGTCAGGCATGGTGGCGCACACCTGTAGTCCCAGCTACTCGGAAGGCTGAGGCAGAAGACTCACTTGAACCCAGGAGGCGGATATTGCAGCGAGCCAAGATCATGCCACTGCACTCCAGCCTGGGTGACACAACAAAATACTTTCAAAAAAAAAAAAAAAAAAAAAAAAAATTCGAGAACCTTACTAAAAAGGTAGAGGGGAAAATGGACTGGGATTAACTGGTAGATCATTCTGGAAATCTTTAACAAGTAAGGTAAACTAGAGATCAAGAGGACAAATCAAAGAATGTACTATGCCCATCCAAATACCTTCCAGTGAGAGAAACATCTCCCAATGATCAAGGTTAGGATGTGAAATCACAGGCATTAACCCCACATTAATAAAAACAAGCAGGGCCAGAGAGAGAGGAGGGAGGTGGGGAGAAGAGTAGTACACAAATCTGGGCTTGTACTTCCTAAGTGGTAGTAGTTTATTTTTCTATTCCTCTGACTCCTTCGCTTACATCACCTAGCATGTGGGGCCTTAGTTTCCTCATCTGAATAATGGGTACAAGGACAGTACCTACTTCATTGGGCTTTTATGTGGATTCCTTGAGTTAATACATGTACAGTACATAAAACAGTGCCTGCCACATTAAAAAAAAAAAGAACTAAGGAAATATTGGCTATTATTATTGCAAGAGTCGCAAACTATCTCTGAGGATCTAGTCTCACTTGTCCAAAAGTAAAATGATTTCCCTAAGGGTGAGCTCATAGGGGAAGGGGATGTTATGTTGACTATCATATAAGGAGGGGACTTTCTTTTTTTTTTTTTTCCAAGATGGAGTCTCACTCTGTGGTCAAGCTGGAGTGCAGTGGCACGATCTCGGCTCACTGCAATCTGTCTCCTGGGTTCAAGCAATTCCGAAGGGGCACTTTTGAAAAGTCCAATCCATCCCAAGCTGAAACACCTTCCAATCATGTCCTATGGGTTATTATTCATAATTCCCAAAGCCATAGAGACAGCTGAAAGAACCCCTGCAAGCTTTAGGATTTAGATATAGAACCCTGGGCCAGGCACAATGGCTCAAGCCTACCATCCCAACACGTTGGGAGTCGAGGCAGGAAGATCATTTGAGGCCAGGAGTTTGAGACCCGCCTGGACAACACAGCAAGACCTTGTCTCTACTAAAAATTTTAAAAACTAGCCGGGCATGGTGGGTGCGTGCCTGTAGTCCCAACTGAGGCAGGAGGATCACTTGAGCCCAGAAAGTTGACGCTGCAGCAAGCCATTATCATGCCACTGCACTCTAGTCCTCAAACATGTAATATTAGTACTTTGGGAGGCCTAATCGAGGGAATTGCTTGAGCCCAGGAGTTCAAGACCAGCCTGGGCAACATGGCAAAACCCTGTCTCAACAAAAAATACAAAAATTAGCCAGGCATGGCGGCACATGCCTGTAGTCCCAGCTACTAGGGAGGCTGAGGTGGCTCTCTGGAGCCCAGGTGTTTGAGGCTGCAGGGAGCTGTGAGCATGCCCCTGCACTCCAGTCTATTTCAAAAGGGGGGAAAAGGGGGCATCACCACTATTTTATAGCTGAGAAAACTGAGGCCCTACAAAGTTAAATAGCTGGCCTGTGGCAGTTTTCCTCAGTTTATGTTTAAAATGAGAATTCTAAGCATATACCTACATATGTCCCTATAAGGCAGCTAGTTTCCTTGGGAAGGGATATCTTTTATTCTGAAGTTAGATCCTTTTTGTTGTTGTTGCCCAGGCTGGAGTGTAGCTGGCACAATCATAGCTTACTGCAGCCTCCAACTCCTGGACTCAAGTGATCCTCCTGCCTCAGCTTCCAAAAGTGTTGGGATTACACGTGTGAGCCACCATGCCCAGCCTAGATCCTACTTTTTATGAAATAATAGTGGAAATAATTTTTCTTTTTTAAATGCCCTCCTTGGCAAAACTAAAATCTAATAAAGTCATATAGGCAAACTCTGTTTTTTTTTGTTTTTTTTTTTTTTGAGATGGAGTCTCACTGTGTCATCCAGGCTGGAGTGCAAGTGATGCAATCTCAGCTCATTGCAACCTCCCCCAGGTTCAAGTGATTCTCCTGCCTCAGCCTCCTGAGTAAGTAGGATTACAGGCACACACCACCACGCCTGGCTCAATTTTTGTAGTTTAGTAGATAGGGGTTTTACCATGTTGCCCAGGCTGGTCTCAAATTCCTGAGCTCAGGCAATCTGCCCACCTTGGCCTCCCAAGTGCTAGAATTACAGGCATGAGCCACCGCGCCTGGCCAGCATACTATGTTTTACTGACATTCCTTTTACTGCGCTTCAGATACTGTGGGTTTTGTTTTTTTTTAAATTGAAGGTCACTGGCAACCCTGGCCTGAACAAGTCTATCATCGCCATTTTTCCAACAGCATATGTGCTCACTTCATATCTCGATGCCAAGTTTTGGTCATTCTTGCAATATTTCAAACTTTTCCATTATTATTCTGTTACGGTGATCTGGGATTAGTGATGTTTGCTCTTAATATTGCAATTGATTTGGAGCACCATAAACTGCACCAATATAAGACGGCCAAGTTTAAAAAATGCTGTATGTGTTCTAACTGCTCCTCATCTCTGTCTCTATTCTCTGAGACACAGCCATGAAGTTAGGCCAACTGGCCGGTGTGGTGGCTCACGCCTGTAATCCCAGCACTTTGGAAGGCTGAGGCAGGTAGATCTCCTGAGGTCAGGAGTTTGAAGCCACTCTGGCCAACATGGCTAAACCCTGTCTCTATTAAAAAAAAAAAAAATACAAAAATTAGCCAGGCATGATGGCTTGTGCCTGTACCCCAGATACTGGGGGACTGACGTAGGAGGATCACTTGAACCTAGGAGCCAGAGGTTGCAGTGACCCAAGATCATGCCACAGTATTCCAGCCTGGGCAACAGAGTGAGACTCCATCTCAAAAAAAAAAAAAAAAAAAAAATTAGGCCAATTAATAATCCCACAATGGCCTCTAAATGCTCAAGTGAAAGGAGTCACATGTCCCTCACTTTCAATCAAAAGCTATAAATGATTATGCCTAGTGACGAAGGCATGTCAAAAGCTAAGAGGGGTTGAAAGCTCGGCCTCTTGTACCAAACAGCCAAGTTGTCAACGAAAAGGAAAAGTTACTGAAAGAAATTAAAAGTGGTCGGGCACAGTGAGTGGCGCATGACTGCAGTCCCAGCTACTCGGGAGGCTGAGGCTGGAGGATCACTTGAGCCCAGGAGTTCTGGGCTGTAGTGCACTACGCCGATCAGGTATCTGCACTAAGTTCGGCCTCAATATGGTGACCTCCCGGGAGCAGGGGACCAGGTTGCCTAAGGAGGGCTGAACCAGCCGAGGTCGGAAATGGAGCAGGTCAATATTCCTGTGCTGATCAGTAGTGGGACTGCGCCTGTGAATAGCCACCTCACTCCAGCCTGGGCAACATAGCGAGACCCTGTCTCTAAAAATAATAATAATAATAAAAGTGCTACTCTAGTGAACATGAGTAACAAGAGAGTGAAACAGCCTGCAGCCAAAAAAAGAACGAGTTCAGGTCCTTTGCAGGAACACGGATGAAGCTGGAAGCCATCATTCTCAGCAAACTAACATAGGAACAGAAAACCAAACACAGCATGTTCTCACTTACAAGCGGGAGTTGAACAATGAGAACACATGGACACAAGGAAGGGGAACATCACACACTGGGGCCTGTCAGTGGGTGAGGAGCAAGGGGAGGAAGAGCATTAGGACAAATACCTAATGCATTCGGGCTTAAAAGCTAGATAGGCCGGGCACAGCGGCTCACACCTACAATCCCAGCACTTTGGGAGGCCAAAGCAGGTGGATCATGAGGTCAGGAGTTCAAGACAAGCCTGGCCAACATGGTGAAACCCCATCTCTACTCGAAATACAAAAATTAGCCGGGCATGGTAGCATGTGCCTGTAATCCCAGCTACTCAGGAGGCTGAGGCAGGAGAATGGCTTGAACCCAGGAGGCGGAGGTTGTGGTGAGCCGAGATAGCACTACTGCACTCCAGCCTGGGTGACAGAGTCCACATCTCCAAAAAAAAAAAAAAGAACATTCATTTGAGAGGCCACAGCACCACGAGGATCCCTTGAGGCCAGGAGTTCAAGACCAACCTGGACAATGTAGCAAGACCCTATCTCTTTAAAAAAACCAAAACAAAACAAATTAGCCCAGCATGGCAGCAAATGCCTACAGTCTTAGCTACTCGGTTGGCTGAGGCAAGAGGATCCCTTGAGCCAGGAGTTCAAAGTTAGAGTAAGCTATGATCACACCACTACATTCCAGCCTGGGTGACAGAGCAGACCCCATTTCTTATAAAAACAAAAATAAAAGAAGATTCATGATTCATGAGAGAGGTCACAATATCAACATTAACAGGAATTTGGAAGAAGTCGATTCTAACTCTCATGGACAGCTTTGAGAAGTTCAAGACTTCACTGGAGGAAGTCACCACCACGTTAGAAAGTGAACTAGAATTAGAAATGGAATTTGAAGATGTGACAGAATTGCTGCAATCTTATAATAAACAGATGAGGAATTGCTTTTTTTTGAGACAGAGTTTTGCCCTTGTTGCCCAGGCTGGAGTACAATGGTGCTATCTCAGCTCACTGCAACTTCAACCTACCAGGTTCAAGAGATTCTCCTGCCTCAGCCTCCCGAGTAGCTGGGATTACATGCATGCACTACCACGCTCGGCTAATTTTTTATTTTTAGTAGAGCTGGGGTTTCTCCATGTTGGCCAGGCTGATCTCCAACTCCCAACCTCAGGTGATCTGCCCATCTCAGCCTCCCAAGTGTTGGGATTACAGGCGTGAGTCACGTGCCTGGACAGGAACTGCTTCTCATTGGTGAGTAAAGAAAGTTTTTTTCTGAGACAGGGTTTCATCCCATTGCCCAGCCTGGAGTGCAGTGGTGCGGTCTCAGCTCCCTGCAACCTCTGCCTCCAGGGTTCAAGCAATTCTTGTGCCTCAGCCTCCCAAGTATCTGGGATTACAGGCATGCACCATCATGCTCCGCTAATGTTTGTATTCTTAGTAGAGATGGGGTTTAGCCATGTGGGCCTTGAACTCCTGACCTCAAGTGATTTGTCCACCTTGGTCTCCCAAAGTGCTGGGGTCACAGGGGTTGGGCACTGTGCCCAGAGGTTTTTTTTGAGACGGAGTCTAGCTCTGGCATCCAGGCTGGAAGTGCAATGGTACAATCTCAGCTCACTGCAACCTCCACTTCCTGGGTTCAAGTGATTCTCCTGCCTCAGCCTCCTGAGTAGCTGGACTACAGGCACTCACCACCATGCCCGGCTAATTTTTATATTTTTAGTAGAGACAGGGTTTCTCCATGTTGGCCAGGCTGGTCTCAAACTCCTGACCTCAGGTGATCTGCTCATCTTGGCCTTCCAAAGTGCTGGAATTACAGGTGTGAACCACTGTGCCCAGTCTGCCCAGCAATTTTTTAAGATAGAATCTACTCCTGGTGAGGATGCTGTGAACATTGCAGAAATGACAGCAAAGGATTCAGAGTATTGCATAGCTTAGTTGATAAAGTAGCATCAGGGTTTGAGAGGCTTGATTCTAATTTTGAAAGAAGTCCTACTGTGGATAAAATGCCATCCAACAGCATTCCATGCTACAGAGAAATCTTTCATGAAAAAAAGAATCAATGAATGTGGCAAACTTCACTGTCATCTTAACAAATTGCCACAGCCAGCCCAACCTTCAGAAACCACCACCCTGATGAGTCAGAAACCATCAGCATCAAGGCAGGATCATCCACCAGCAAAAAGGTTATGACTCACCAAAGGCTCAGATGATCACTAGCATTTTTTAAGCAATAACATATTTTTACAGGAGGCTGAGGCCAGAGAACCACCTGAGCCCAGGAGGCTGAGGCTTCAGTGAGCCATAACCACGCCACTGCACTCCAGGCTGGGCAACAGAATAAATAAGACTTCCTCTCAAAAAAAAAAAAAAAAAAAAAAAGGAAGCTGGAGGAACTGGGCACGGTGGCTCACGCCAATAAACCCAGCACTTTGGGAGGCTGAGGTGGGCGGATCACTTGGCTAGGAGTTTGGGATCACCCTGGCCAACACAGTGAAACTCCATCTCTGTGAAAATAGAAAAAGTTTCCCTCTTGTTGCCCACGCTGGAGTGCATGGCGTGATACTGGCTCACTGCAACCTCTGCCTCCCAGGTTCAAGCAATTCTCCTGCCTCAGCCTCCAGAGCAACTGCGATTACAGGCATGTGCCATCACGTCCGGCTAATTTTTGTTTGTTTTTGAGATGGGGTCTTGCTCTGTTGCCACTGGAGTGCGGTGGTGTGATCTCAGCTCACTGCAACCTCCGCCTCTCAGGTTTAAGTGATTCTCCTGTCTCAGCCTCCTGAGTAGCTGGGACAACAGCCATGTGCCACCATGCTCAGCTAATTTTTGTATTTTTAGTAGAGACAGGGTTTCACCATGTTGGCTAGGATGGTCTCGATCTCTTGACCTTGTGATCTGCCCGTCTCGGCCTCCCAAAGTGCTGGGATTACAGGCGTGAGCCACTGCGCCTGGCCAAAACGTAGCTTTTATATATGCACTGGGAAGCCAAAAAATTTGTGTGACTGGCTTTATTGCCTTATCCGCTTTATTGCAGTATTCTGGAACTAATCCCACACCATCTCTGAGTTATGTTTAGCTGGTCTATTAAAGCCAAATCTGGCCAGGTGCTGCTGCTCACACCTGTAATCCCAGGGCTTTGGGAGGCTGAAAAGGGAGGCTTGAGCCTAGGAGTTCAAGATCAGCCTGGGCAACACAGCAAGTCCTGTCTCTATAAAAAATTAAAAGATTTAAAAAATTTAGCTGAGCATGGTGGCACACATACAGCTGTGGTCCCAGCTAGATACTCAGAGGCTGAGGCAAGATGATTGTTTGAGCCTGTGAGGTAAGGCTACAGTAAGGTGTGATCGCGCCACTGCACTCCATGGACCGTGGGTGAGACCCTGTCTCAAAAATAAAAAAATTTTTTAAAAAGTCAGGTCCAGATAGCACAGCACTAATAATTACATATACTAAGCATACTAACTAGCACAGTGACCCTGTGGGTAAAAACTACTATATTCTCCTTTTTAACAGACAAGCTGCCTAAGGCACCAAGAGTTTAAAGGGCCTTGTCAGAGGGTGTAGAGCAGGTAAGAGATAGGACTGGGACCCAGGCCATGTATCGTGATAAGAAAAAGAGTACCTCAACAACTGTGGACAACTGCGGACAACTGCTATTTAGCCTTATGACCTGGTGTTAACATTTACGTGTATGAGACACTTTCTGATAAGACCTTCAAACTATGTGCTACCTAGGGGCAAATTACAAGTTTTACAAAGACCAAGAGATAACAAATCGATAGCATGTGCTGCTCCACTGATCCAAAATTTCATCATGCTGCCTTTGCAGCCCTCTAACATGCTCGCTTACCTGAACATTTTAATTACCTAATTGTTCTCTTTCATTCTCCCAGCAAACTAAAAGGTTACCAACTTTAAAGCTATGTTAACTCTTGGCAGTTAGTTCTCAAAAAATAAAAATAAAGACTGTGGCAAGCAGAACAGGTATTTAAGCCCATTTTATAGACAAAATAACTCAACATAAGAATAAATGACTCATCCCAAGTCACAAAGTTGGTAAGATGCAAACGAAAACTAACAACAGAAAAGGTTCTTTCCTCTACACAGCATGAAGAATCCCAAGCATCTAAAGACTGAAGGATGAGAGACTCCCATCTTCTCTAGGGCTCTCTCATCCAGAAACTCATACCTTTATTCAACCAAGACTGAGCTCATACTGACCTGTCAGGTCATGTTCTAGGTGATGTCACAGAACAAATGGAGGAACAAAAGACAAAAATCTCACAGAGCATTCAAAGCGCTTTATTTTGCAATTTCTTCCTGATGCCTGAACGTCAACCTCCTTGCAGTGAAGGTCTGTTACTCTCACCAACAACAGAAAAGAATGACCAGTAAGCAAATATTTAATAGATATATGTGTAGACATCTTGTTAAATAACAACAAAACCAAATGCGGTAAATTTGAAAATTATTGCATATTCAAGACAAAAGGGCCGGGCGCTGTGGCTCACAACTGTATCCCAGCACTTTGGGAGGCCAAGGCAGGTGGGTCACAGGAGGTCAGGAGTTCAAGACCAGCCTGGCCAACATGGTGAAACCCCATCTCTACTAAAAATACAAAAATTAGCCAGGCGTGGTGGTGGATGTCTGTAATCCCGGCTACTCGGGAGGCTGAGGCAGGAGAACCTCTTGAACCTGGGAGGTGGAGGTTGCAGTGAGCCGAAGATCATGCCACTGCACTCCAGCGTGGGCAACAGAGTGAGACTCCAACTCAAAACAAACAAACAGAAAAAGATAAAACATG